>JAEQBH010009456.1:0-29581 GCA_016808115.1 Tetrastigma voinierianum | reverse complement strand
CATAACAATTCGCATACACCATGAGCCATACCTCAAATTCACCAAGATTTGATCTTGCTACTACCTTCTCGCTTTGCTTCCAAGCGACAAGATTACCTTCCACAAAAAGTAAAGTAACCAGGATGTGGACCTTCTCGTCGCTTAGATCACCCGCCCAATCGTAACTGCGGTATCCTTCAATGTTAGAGATACTTTATTTTTTGAGAACAACAAACCTTTTCCCGAGCACTCTTTTAAGTATTCAACATCCGATAGACTACTTCCCCATATGTTCTTCACTTGCATGTACTAACTGCTCAACGCTCACCGCATATGATATATATGGCCTCAGGTGTGATAAGTAGATTAATCTTTCCAACTAATCGATAACGAAATTTGTCTTTTGGGGGCTTGGTCCGGGAGAATTCTCAGCTTATATCTATATTTCCATGGGCGTTCATCGGTTTGCAATCAAGCATTCTGGTTTCGGTTAGAAGATCTAACACATATTTTCGCTATGAAAGCAAGACTCCATGTTTCGATCTTGCTACCTCAATTCCCAAAAAATATTTTAGTTGCCCGAGATCCTTCATTTCAAATTTTGTGGCTAAATACTCCTGTAAAGCTTTCATTTCGCATGGGTCATCTCCTGTCAAGACCATATCATCAACATACACAATTAAAAGTCATTTTCCTCTTGTGTTTTATAAACAAAGTGTGATCTCGAGTTACTTGCTTGTTTTAACTCCTCATCAGAATGAGAATCTCCCAAACCATGCTCTAGGTGACTGTTTCAGCCCATACAATGACTTTTTTAATTTACAGACTTCACCTTTACATGAAGAACCATTTTTAACTCCAAGTGGTAGCTCCATATAGACCTTTTCTTCCAAATCTATCGAGGAGCATTTTAACATCAAATTGTTGCAGGGCTACCGATTTGTCGCTATAGATATAAGAATGAATTGTATTGATCTTAGCCACTGGTGCAAAAGTATCCTGATAGTCTATCCCATACCTTGCGCATATCCCTCTCGCAACTAGCTCCGCTTTATATCTATATCAATACTCTTATCCGGTTTCGAGTTTCACTGAACACCCATCCGCATCCACCGTTTCATTCCTTTAGGCAAGGGAACAAGTTCCCAAGTGGCATTCTTTTTGTAGAGCCTCCATCTCTTCTCGTTCATCGCCTTTCTCCATTTTGATCAGCCAATGCATCCCCGCGAGACATTACTAGGAATAGAACCATGGACAATTGATTAACAAGAATGCATACGATTCACCAACCCATGATGACATAGTTGTTAATCGGGTATTTGGTCTTAGCTTTCTGTGATCGTGTTCATACTGCTTTTTTTTAACTCCCTATTCAATCTCAGGATATCTAGGAGCTGTGATTTTCCCGGCAGAACATATGTTTCATTAGACTCTCCAAACATAGATCTCATACTTACTGGCGGGCGAAACATTCCGGGGTTGATTCTTCAGTTTAACGGTGTAGACGGGGGCAACTCGAGGGTATCGGTGGTGGCTCACTCCCGCTTCATGATTGTGATCATGTACCTTGTTGCACAACATGCTTAAATGTTCATTCACCTTTTCCAACTCAATAAACTCATCACCTCCACCACTCTCTTGTTGAATATTCTCCAACTCAATAAACTCATCACCTCCACCATTCTCTTCACTTGAGCTCTCCCCCTGAAGAGAATTTTTAGAGACTCCCTCGAGGCAAGGCTCCAATTCTCCAAAGAGGCATCTAGAGTCACATGTAGCTTTCTGGTTTGTGGATCATAGCACCCTATATCCTTTTGAAATCCGTAGTAGCCAACAAAAAACACACGCTTTGCACATGGATCGAGTTTATCTCAAGATTTTGAGATGTGAACATATGGGCGCACATCCAAAAACTCTGGGTTCAAGATCTCTAAGATGGGGAATTGAAAGTAAGGATTGCAATTTCTGTTGAGGATTTTGAAAGTCTATTACTTGAGAAGGTGTTCGGTTGATGAGGTAGGCAGCAGATTTCACAGCTTCACCCCAATAAAATCGAGGCATGTTCATGCCGAAGAGGGAGGCACGAACTACCTCCAAAGTTGTTCATTCTTTCTCTCGCTAACCATTTTGTTGCAGGAGCGTAGGTGCATGAGGCTTGATGATCGAATTCCATGGTTTCTCAAAAATTCCCGAGAGAGTATCCATAAACTCAAGACCATTATCGATTGCCAAACACGACCGCTTGATAATCGGTGAGTCATTTTGTAAAATTCTGGAATGCTAGACACACATCACTTTAATAAGTAGGACACCCAAGTCACTCTAGCGCATTCATCAATAAATGTCACAAAGTAACGAGCTCCGTATATATGAGGAACCTTTGCAGGACTCCCAAACATCGAGTGAATAACTCAAAAGGGTTCTCAACTTTTATTCGCACTTGGTGAATAAGAAATGCGCTGCTCTAGCCGCTTCACAAGTGTCACAAATGAAATTCTCATTCAATCCGAAAAAAAGTTGTGGTTGCAATTTTTAAGATAAATCAAAAGAAAGATGTCCTAATCTACGGCAAGAACCATATAGTTGTTCGAGTTTATTCTTTATCGCTAGTTTGATTTGTCTGACTGATGATCCTATCTCGCAACTCTAAGTAGTAAAGTTTGCCTGCCTAACACCATAACCAAGAATCAAGAATGTCTTGAAAGACACAAAATGAGGGCCAAAAGTTACGCATGCTAGAGTTGAAGTAATTCCATTAATAGACAAAAGGTTGTATTCAAGAGATGGAATCACCATGATGCATCTAATGTGAGAGTATTAGATTAAGATAATGCATCCTTCCCGCATTAGGGAGGTGTCATTTGGCTGTGGAAATAATCGATTGAGAAGAAGGAGAACAAATTTTAACCGACCGAGTCCCACGTCATGTGATCGGATGCACCGTATCAATAACTAAGTTCTATTCTTAGAAGTTGTAGAAAATACTGTGATGTTTTTACCACACACTGACGGGCAACATTTGGCAGAGCAAATGGCTGATTTTCTTCCGACGATGTCATAGCTCTATCAATCTTTTACGAGGCTTCTGAGAAGTCCCACCACTCGAACTCACAGCCAGCCTTTACAAGGGTGAGATGGGTTTCGAGGGAAGGCTATGTATACGATGGTTTCTGCGCACTTTTCGGATCAAGCCTCGCTCCGATACTCACATGTCAAACAATGGAGTTTCTGCATAAATATTTCAAAGAGATGTATTCGTCTCTAAAACAGAGGCAATATATAGATACAATTACATCCTAAAAAATTAGGTCCCTAAAAGGGAAAAACAAATTGTTTCTATATATATATACAAGATTGGTCAACTATCATAATTTCTAGGATTAATTACACAAATTGTTTCTATATCTATATACAAGATTGGTCAACTATCATAATTTCTAGGATTAATTACCGAATCAATCTAATATTGCGTACAACTCATGCAGACAAACCTGTTTGTTGTTACATCATCCTAAATAGATGAAACAAACTTTTATTCGTTGGTAGCCTTATTGAAGCATGGTGTGTGTACCCACAACCATGTTTAAAGATGATTAAGAAGATCCATCATCATGGTGTATTATGCTGTTCGACGCTCTAAAAGGAGCGATAATGCACAATGAATTTTGCCAACAATCCCAGCTACAGCTTCTTTTTTTTTTATATATCGCATTCAAGGCATGTATCAGGTAGCCTTTCTTGCTTTAGCAATAGCGATATTATCGAGGAAAGGAGATGATGGATAGTGACACAAAAAATAGAGAATAGGTTTATTGCACTCAGCTTAACTTGTGCATAGTATTCTCACTAAATGACCGTTTTCTTTTAACTCCGCTAACAAGAAAATCGACAATACTTTAAAATGCAACTCTATTTCACTGTGTCTTTTTATCATTTCTCACATCCTCCATATCGATTATTAGACAAAGTAATAATAAAATATTTCAAAGAACTCCAGATTTACTGCTCCAAACAAATATGTATAATGCATCATAGCTTATGGGTTTTATTTTTCTTTTTCCAGATAATATAATCTCACAGAATCGCAAAGGTCTTAACAGAAATGTAAACTCACCCCTAAAAGAGTCGACACAACTAGAATGATTCACTAGAGAATGATTCCCGTTATCCAAGCAGGGTCTTTCTAACCAATGCTACTTTGATGGCAGCAGTCAAATCAGGAGAATCTTCCACTTCTGCCAGTGAACGTGTGGTTGGCTGAGAAGTATATATCACATCCAACATTTCTTCAGATGATGAGGGAGGTGTCCCACTAAAGGAAACAACTCCAATAATTTGAAGCAATATGTACTCGGAAATCCAAAATACTCTGTAGAAACATTTCAAGACTGTTCTTTTCCTGATCTAAGACATCTTTGGGATAGAGTCTGGGTTTAAAAGTGAGTTGTTTCCCAAAGTCAAGGTGTATATGTAAGAACAAGCTCAATTTTACTTGCCAAAATGGGAAAAAAAAAAAAAACAACAGCTTAGGTGTTGATAATTGCAGACTAGTCTCCACACAAGGCAAGTTATCTTCTCTTTTAAAGTAAGGGCTTGAAAAGGAGGGAGGGAGGCGCCATAGTACAGTTGAAGATAGCGGCTCATAATATCTCCATAACAGTAAGACAATTACCTTTGTATACCTGCAATGAACCAAACATCTTGGATATTATGATAGCTTAAATGCTCCACTGCTTGCTGTTGATACCTCGAGATCCATACTGCTCATCTAGCACCTGTAACATATCAAACAGATCAACAAAGAATGCAAAATCATGAAATTGGTGTTTTACGCCATTTACTTTTACCAGATCCCATACAGCTAGCTAGCTCGACAAGCGGAAATAACTATTGAATTTTGATTTTGAAAAATGGGGTAGGCAGCTTTTCTTCTTATAATCAGAAAAGTATATAAGTTTTATTTATATTAAAAATAATCTTATTGTTAAAAGTATTTCGTGAAGAAAAAATAATTTGTTGAATCGAACGAAAGAGATAAAGCCCAGGTCCAAGTGAAAAAAAAAATTTTCAAGCAGTCAAAATCTTACCAGACTGCCCATCACTAGAAACTAACACAAAACAACTCTAGGAGCTCATTTTTAAATAAAAAAAAAAAAAAAAAAGAAAAACTATTAAAATTCATTGGTTTTAACTGTTAAATACATAGTTTTCTATTATTTATGCATGTATGTTACTATTTTTATATAGAAAGAAAAACTACATAGAGCTCTCATATGCATAGATGCCTTTTATCAGAGGATGAGAAATTATAGAATAATATATATATAACATAAATTTCAAAAGAAAAGACAACAGGATTTAAAGATTTTTAAATTATATTATACCATATAAAAGATTGAATACTAGAGTTTTTGAGAAAAGAATTTAACAAAATGAGTTTAATGTATAGGTTCATTACATAATTCTTCAAAAATAAACTTTTTACACTTTCGATATAATTTTATTTTTAAATTTTACTGGATATAATACTTTTATGTGTTTTCTTTTTTGATAACTAGTTATGTGTTGTTAGTACAAGTACCTTTATGTGTGATCTTTAAGTTTTCAACTTTTTGTATGTTTATAAAACCTTAATGTTTTAAGTAAGTTCCCATCAAAAATATATAAGGTTCTAATTCCTTATGCTATTTGCTGTAGTCAATATTTGAATCATTCAAATGAAAACCCTCAAAAGTTATTTACTAGGTCGCTCGGTGGATTTACTTGGAGTTAGGCATAGGAGGACCAGAAGTTCAGAGTTCATTAGGACAAAAAATTAAAAAAAAAAAATTATCAATCAAAAAAATATCGTAAGAAAAAACTTGTGACTTCCAACTTTACCTTTGGCAATAAAAGTTCATATAAGATTAAAGGAGACCTTTCATCGCAGCCTTTGCAGAAAGGCATTTTGTGGTCTAACATTGACAAAAGGAAGAAAGAGCTTCTTGTGAAATAGGATTGGGCGTGCAAACCAAATTGTAAAGAGAGTTTAGGTATAAGGCAAAGCTTTCAAAAAAGAAAGAAAATGAGGACAATCTTTTATCATCCTTCCCTGTCCCCCGTCTTCTTACATCTCCTTTCTTACCTTCATATTGTTCAAACATGAGAAAAAAATATTCCGTTAATTTTTTTGCTTAACACTTTTTCGGCATTAAACATAGCTTTGAAGATTGAGGTAATTGTTTATAAAGGAAAAACATAAGTAAAAATAAATGCAAAACAAATACAAAACATTTCTTTTATTTGGGTAGTCATGTGGAAAAGTCGAGGGGAAAAGTTTAAAACTTTTCTGAGATGTACTTTCTCAACCTTTATTACACCATGTTTAGTTCCTAGGAAGTTTAAGGGAAAAAAAAAGAGAGAAAAGAAGAAAATTTTTCACAAGAAAATGTTAACGGACAAGCAATTAACCTACCGTAGGAATAGATTTTCCCTAAACATCCCCACGAAACTTTCTAAAGAAAATTCATTTATAATTTCAAGGAAAGTGGAGGAAAATATCCTAACTACTTCTTTATGCACATAATATTTCTGTAGTGTCCTAATACTAAGTAATTTTCCTTCACATTTTCCACTCTATGAAGAAAATATCCTAAGTGTTCAAGGATTAAATAAGATGAAGAGGAGTCACTATACTTCACATTTTTTTCGTTTCTTTTATTATCCGTATGAAATGTCTATTTTCATATTATAAGTCACTAATGTCTCACGTTGCATTATGGTGTAGCTTGTAGCGAGAATCAAACATTGAGTTAGAACATGCCACCACAATAGTATATTACAAATTTAATGCCAAAGACGGCCTTGATAACCATGAAAATTATAGAAAGAGATTTCCCAACAAATTTGGAGGATCATAAAAAACAAGAGAACTAGTTTGCCTCTCATATTAAGTCTTTTAAACGAATTAAAAAGTGAAATATCCCATTTCCTTAGACTCGATTTCAGGTCAAAATATCATTCATCAAGAAAAATTATTTATCTTTTAGGCCTGAAGTAAGAAGGCCTAGGTACATTGAATTAAATTCTTGCTTTTCTTTACAAAAAGTCTTGACCTTTCAATTCTTTTTAAAGAAAATTGGATAGCATGATGTTAATATGAAATTAATGAAAAGCTTCAATTTTTCAAAATAAAGAACATTGGAGGAAAATTACGGCATCACAGCTTTTTTTTTTTGAGTAGAGAAGGTTAGCATCCCGGCTTGGAGGCCCGATCAACCAATTTCCTTATGGTGTCAAGTTACTGAGGCAGCGATTGTGCATATGTTGTGACTAACTATTGGAACTCCCTATAAAGCTTATGGATTTAATTCAACGGGTTTAAATTGTTGCATATCAATCATATGATTAAGAAGAGAGCTTGAACTCCTTCGTTTAAATATTCGTAAAGCCCTAGAGACCTTTTTTTTTATGGGTAAAAACACAGCGAATATATTAAAGCGTCTAGAAAAGATGCACAAAGCACACATGGGTATACAAATAGCAACAAAAAAAAGCAGAAGGAAAGAGAGACAACAAAACCACCTCCCACAATACAAGACAACAGTCTAAAGCCTAGATAAACAAAAACCGACCCTCGACCGACAATCGGTGAAAACCACGATAAACGCGCCTTACCAGCACCACCACACTTATCCACAGCCAGGTCGGACTAACATCAGGAACCTACCTCAACCCTGAGGACATAATCTAGATAATCACTTACAAACCACCTCCTTCCCACTGCTTTGGTTTTTCCCTTTTTGTTTTAACTACAATAATTAACCAAGCATTCCAAACTTTGAATCTCCCTAACCAAGCAAGGCATGGTAGGCAGGCTCCTCATTCCTATCCACTGGCAAACCCAAAACTCATTAAACCATATAAGTTTGATATAAGAAGGATTACATAGGCTTTTACTTCCAGTTGGGCTCCTGAGGCTTTGAAATCAAACGCCCTGCCACTCATCTCTCTAATAGCAGCTGTCCCCGAGTTAATTCTTTGTGGCCTTCCTCGACCACATCTTCGTCGAGATGATGCTTTATACTACTTGTGAACATCTTCTAAAGAAGCCTCGTCATGCTTGCTCCAAGAAAACAACCTCAGTCCTTCCCTCATAAGTCAGAACACCCCTCGTCCAAGGACAAAGAGTTTTTCAACAAAAAAGTCCCCCTCTCCCCACCCTTAGACCATCCAACGAAAGGATTTACCAACTAAAGTCATGTTGCTTCCTCTACCTGAGGCCTCGTCTGTTAGCTTGATATGAAGCATCAAGGCAGGCATTGGAACCCTAACTCCATCGTGGAAGGCCCTTATACGCACCATAGGGGCCAAAAGCCCTCCTCCTTTTAAGAGCCCTATTCTGCTGAACACACAGCTTCTTAGCCCAAAACTTGGCCCTCGATAGAGCCTTTAGGGACCTTGCTCCGAGTGGTAAGTGGTCAGGATAAAGTTGTAGACCTTATATATCAAAGAAATTATTTAAAAATTTACAAAATCCCACTCAAGAAACTTAAGCCTAGCAACATTTTTTCTTAAAGCCAACCCTAAGCTAAGTGTTGTATTTATTGACATATTCTTACCATATTCCTTATGCTCAGTTGTTTGAATATTTAAGAAAACATTTAAAAGATTGTAAAGGCCTATTAGAACCTCAAATCCGTGTACAAAGACTTAGCGGGCTTTATTGAGAGCTCTTTGATTAGTGGAAAAACATCAAACTTGGGAAAGACCTAGAGAAAGTGGATAGAGGCAGTTGATGAACCACTATTTTTTTGCTTTTGTTTCTCTCTCTTATCTTCTTGTATTATATTTCATTTTATGGCAATTGCATTCAAGTTTTACAATTGCATTAAGTTTAGCATCAATTAAAATTTGATTTATGGTCAATCTACCTCCCCTCTTGAATATATAATTTGGTTGGATTAGTTTTGACTTCAGAAGAAGTTCCATCTTATCTAACCAATCAAAAAGAAATAAACAAATAAAGAATATGATTAGCATCTTATCAAGTAAAGAGCATAACCATGAATCTAACAAATGCTTTGTACCAAGGATGTATTGCAAAAATGTAGAGCTAAAACAACAAAATTTATCTTATTATCATAGATGAAATTTGAAATATGAGTCACAATATGTTCAATACAGCATACTATGGCAATACACTCTTATTAAAAACGTCAAACAATATAGTTTCGATTGTTGCTCTTTGTTAAGTAATAGTTTTCTAATCCATTCGAGAATCTTTTCATGCTTTCCCTTTTCTCTTTAGTTTCTTAATTAGACTCCTTGTTTCTTTTATTTTCTCTATACTTGTATCTCAATATGTATGTTCCCTCACTTTGCAAATCAATGAAAATCGGAGGGATTCTTTTTCTGCTGCCTTACATGGTATCAAAGCCATAGAGGTGGAATATGGGGCTAGGGTTTGTAGGTGTTTTCAATTATGGCAACTCATCTAGTGGTTGTGTCCTCAGGCCCTCCACCTTTATCCACCCAGCTTGAGACCCTCGAGTCGCTATCGAGAACCGCCCGTAGGAAGAAAAAATTTATGACGAACTTTCTAGTGGCGTCGACTCCATTGGCGACCCACCATTGGGTTCATCGAGACACGATCTACCGATCGAAATCCGCTCTAACTCTCCAATCAGCGACGCGCCTCCACGTGCCATTCTACTCTTTAATTGACTACTCCACATTATTAAACCATTAGGCCACATAGTTGTTTGACATCTTAGGCTCTCATGACATCCAATATGCGCGTTCTCACTTTCACAAATTCCCGAGAGAATAAAATAAACCATCGACACAAAAACCAATAAGTTAAGTTTACACATTCTTCACGAAGATAGAATGAATTTTAAAAAGCTAGCTAGTTTGATATAGAAAAAACTATAATGTGAGATGATAAAACATATAAACAACAATGCTCATGACCAAAGTAAAGTTTGAATGTAGTGATGTAGATAGTTGGGAACAAAACCAATATTGTGTCAACTGAAGTTACATGTAATGAAGTAACTTCTGATCAAGCAATTAGTAAACAATGGTGGTTCTTGGGACATATAATATGTAGACTACAATAGTCATCCAACCGTAATGCATCAACGAAAAAGAGTTTAGAAAGAAAATATTAAGAGAGCGTGCATAACAATGAAGATTGAGTTTGCAATAATGTGCCCTATGAAAGAAATTACAAAACCTAACTGACATCTGCGACCAAGGCCGGAAATATGTGCCAAACCTTTAGGCATGTTTTTTAGTTTAATTCTGATTTCATCATATTAGGCTAACTTGTGTTTGAGTAGTCTAACTAAACCTTGTCATGGGTGGACTTAGCTGAGTCAACTAGGACTAACCCCATATTCCCTATTTCCATTTTAATTTAGAATGAAATGGATAAATGATTGAACCAGAACTAGTGGAATTATATGGATGTTTCTTAATGGAGACTTACTTATAGTGGCTATATTGAAACTTGCGTTGTTCCCTTTTCCATTAGCACCTTCCCCAATAGGCTATGTTTCAAAACCACCCTTTGAAGAAAGGAGGAGAAAAAAGTTGCTTAGAATACAAGGTGTTATTACTTTATGGGTTTTCAAATCAATAGTGTTAAAAAAGAAATCCAAGACTAGTTTAGATCAAATTTGACTAATAGTAAATCCCTTATGTACATCCGCTATTTGCAAACTTATGGGGCGGTATTTTAAAGTACCCCACTTCCTTTAAAATATAGAGTGTGACAATGGTCCTCAACCAGAAAGTATAAGTAAGAAGACCGGTTTATGGGTTGCTGAAATATTTCTGGATATCGAAAGAAGATTACATATGAAATATATTGTAGTGTCAATGAAATCAATACATTATTCTTAATAAACAACATAAGCATTATCCATAATATGCCTAGTACATAAAACAAACACCTAGCCTACAAATTAAATGAACCCCAAATTCTAATCGATCAAAAAACAAAAAAGAACTAAATTCCTATGAAATGTGGAAGACCTTTGCTATTCTATTCAACACTGATTCTCATTGGTCTAAAACACATGCATTTAATTTTACGTTTATTGCATGCTTAGAAACTCTTCTTTAGAAAATAAATCACATAAAACATTCCTTAACATTCATTCGACATGGGAGATGGGACTGGAAATCGAAAATAGAAAACAATCGAACACTTTCGGTGACTCACTTTCGGATCAAACAAGTTGATGTGATGCGATATATGAAAATGTCAAAATGCGGTTTGTAATTATCTACTGCCTGGAAAGAGGATTTAGGAGTAGTCGAGAAGCGGAAGCGGCGAAATGAGGGTGACTTTTCTAAATTTTCTTATATATGGCATCAAAAGCGACATCGTTTGATACCCAGCGCGAAAACGGCGTCATTTTGAATTTAATTTTTTTAAATATATATGTTCGCGGCGGCCGGTTCCGTGTAAACGGCGGTTCAATTAATTCGCTTGAACCATACGGTTGAAAGCGGTTCAATGCGCGTTCAGTTTAACCATATGAGAACTAGGCAAAACGTTGATGACTTGGCATGGTGTCGGACCCAGTGGCTGGCGGTCGGTCCAGTTCTAAAGCGATGATTGTGGATGTGGATGGGTGATGGATACATTGGTCATTACTACCTCTTATTTGAGATTACTGGATGGGTCTTAGATATATTGTTATATGGGTTTGACCGAGGTGGAAATACTGTGATGATGAGACTACTTGCCCGATTTTTGTAATATGGATCCAGATAAATAGGACTATGATGTAGTATAGGGTTATGAAGCCTTAGAAAATTCAGAATTTTATGAAAAGGTGGCAGTGTTTGGTGAAAAATCTAATTTTCTTGATCTCGGATAATGAAGCCGGACTTCACGTTGGAGATGATCTATGTAATCTCAGTTCTTCAGTCAGAGACGGTGAATTTCAACGTTTTGGCCTTGAGAAATGGTAGCCTTAGCACTTATTTGAGGCCGCATTGAAGTAAATAATATGTGTCAAATGGAGGGGAAAAGTCAAAGTCCATGGGATGACCATTAGCCTACTAAAGGGATGGAAATCCAAGGGTTTGGGATAGTGGATAGAAGTGAGAGCCGAATGAGAGGGTGACCATACGTGAGAGGACGTCCCATGATATTGGAGTCATTGAAGAGAGGAAAAAGGGAAAAAGAGATAGAGAGAGAGAGAGAAAAGGAGAGGGGAAGAGAAAGAGGAGGCCCTCATTCTTTCTAGTTTTCGGAGAATCAAATGATCGACGTCGTCGGACAAAGGGTCGTCACTCGTATTAAACTTTGAGTAAAGACTGTCGGGGAGTTTGACCATTCAAAAGGTAAGGCATTTTCCTACCGATGTTATTTATAGCTTAAAGCCATTTGTGGCATGATTTTCCAATAAATTCGTAAGTGGCACGATACCGGTCCAAAATTTTGGCAGATCAGTGGGCCGGAAATGTTTGGGGCCTTGATTAGTCAGGCATGCGAAAATAAAATTTTCTAGGTTACGGATTGGTGAGTCACTTTTGACGCACACTAGGTCATAAACCCGATAGGAGGAGCGGAGGCTAGTGCATACGCTGTAGCGATAAGATTCACGACCAGTGTCTGCAGCGGCAATGTGACACGCTTGGTCGAACACCTTGATCGCGCCTGACATGTCGGTAGGAGCACATAGCGTGCACAACATGGCCAAACAGCATTATTTTGACGCGAGTCTTGTCTGTACCTAAAATGTTCCTTTGAGAGGTGAGCAGTACTGATGGTTACCCTGCCCAGATTACTCCCCACTTTCTGGGATTCCTTACAATGGTTAACATAAACACTCAGGCAAATACGCAGTCCTGCTTGAATATACACATTGATCGTGTCTCCGAGTCATCTTGAACTCCCTCAACGCCTAAATAGCCTTGAGAAAAACATCCTTTGTTCTTCTATATTTAACACCTCACCTAATTTTCTAGGTTCCCATACATATGAAATACATTATACCATTTCTCAAACCACACATAATATCATTTACATATATTAACAGGGTACCACATGCCACATATTTATTTAATTCTATCTAACTTTATCAAAATTAGCTCATAATTATAATTCATTTACAATATTAAACACATAATTATATTTTTTTGTATAATTCCATGTTATGTTTAAATCTGTACATTAACATAATAATTCTCACACAACTCAAACAATTCATACTATCTCTCTAAAACATATATCTGTATTAACTCTTTCACAAATCATGTTATTCAATTTGCAACCAATAACACCAAAATTAGCTCACATGGGCTAATTAACCACAAATATTCATTTTAATCACGAAAACACCTGACAATACGTGAAGAAGTGGAAACCACCCCAAGTTTGGCAGCATTCCACGACCGCAAGGATCTTCTCGCTCAGTTCAAGTATTTTCAGACATAAACACGGCTAGACCTCAAAATATCCCTAACTGTATTCACGTAATATCTGGCCAAAGAATACTTGTAGTGGGAAGACACTCTGCTCTTGGGTTGTCGAACTCCACTTTGGAATCGGTCTTTGTTTTGGCCTTGCCATATAGATCGACTTTAGCTTCTTTCTCCGTCGAGAACCGAAGGGTCGAGGCAATGGGAAATCCTCTCTCTCAAAACTCAAACTAATCACCTTGCCCACGTTTCTCTGGGTTAATAAAAATAGAAGAAAAGAAGACTATTTGCTCTTTTGTCTTATACTCATTTAAACTTTTCATTAATTCCACTTACCCCCCTCATTTAACTATTTGATTTTTGACACATGGCTTGTCCCAGTCATTCATCTCTCCATAAATCTCACTAATCATGTAACATATTATTGTCACATAATAGGTATATGTAGTAAGTGACTTTTGTCAACATCACATGTCTCTGAGCCGGTGCCTCGAAAATGTAAAATTTTGGTGTCTCGAAATTCGACCAAGTGCGATGTTAACTAGATTATGATGAAATCCACCGTCATCCGAGATCTAGAAAATTCGGGTTTGACCCGAAGTGCAGATTTTACCATTTTTCAGAAAAATTAGATTTTCTCGGGGTTTCACAATCTGTCTGTTCATTTTTCCTTTCCTTTTGAATTTTTATCCTTTTCTTTCCTTTTATTTTGTTTTAATTTTTGGATCACAGCTGGCTTACATTGCGTCATGTGTTCATGGCATCTCGTCAGTCCGTTTACTTGAAACAATTTATTTCTTTTTAGTTCAATTTATTTTAAATGAACTTAGCTCAAGCTATTTCTTAACTTTCGAGATTTTCATAAAAATCTAGTCCCTAGAGTCATTGGTGACTTATCACCCAGAAAATTATAAAAATATTGATTTGTTGAGGTCGATGAAATTTTGCGGGTCCTTTAGTTCAGCGAGGCAGATCAACGGCACAATCCGTTTTGTCATCCGAGATCTAGAGAATTATTTGATGGTTCATGTAGGCAGTAGGGTGGGGTCTTTCCATTTTAAGATCTATCTAGTCTTTCAGAAGTCAAACCTACAGTGGAATTGACCCTAAGGTAATATTGGGCTATGAACAATGTTTTAAAAACCGAATAGGTGACTAAAATAAAAAAATTATCGGTTCATAGTTTTTGGGCCAAACCGATGGTCAAACTCATAACGGGACTGGAAATATCACTAGTCGACAGTCCGATC
Organism: Tetrastigma voinierianum; assembly: GCA_016808115.1. Classification (NCBI taxonomy): domain Eukaryota; kingdom Viridiplantae; phylum Streptophyta; class Magnoliopsida; order Vitales; family Vitaceae; genus Tetrastigma; species Tetrastigma voinierianum. The sequence goes on along the minus strand of JAEQBH010009456.1, from coordinate 14,927 downwards.
AATCGGTTCGATCCGATTTTTAAAACATTGGTTATGAAACACCAGGGTATCCCAACTAAAGATGAAACACCTCCCATATTGTGCATTTCCTCCCAACTAAAGATGGAGCACCTCCCATATTGCTCATTTCCTAATTACAAGTGTACAAGAAGAAAAGCATAATGGGTTCAAAATAAATATCCTATGCTTCACTTATCTTTCACATAACCTAATATGAAATAATTAACCTATTTTAAATAGTAAATAACCAAATATCCTTACAAAAAATGTATAAGATAGAAGATTATAACCTATTATTAAATAACCTCCTTAATTTTGGCAGGTTTATATATATAAGATAATTTTTATATATATAATAGATCCTCATACATAATTTTTCCAAAAGGAAAATTTATCATTTCTATAAAATTTAAATAGTTATAATATTATTTCAAACCATTAAAGTAGCAATTATTTGTTCTCACAGTAAATTTCTATTTTCCCGGAAAATCAAACATCAGGAAGAAATTATTAATATAATATATTATATAATATTCCAACATTAATTGTATAAACTAACAACCTATTTCAGAAAACAAGCTTGCTATCATCTCAAATTTACAAGGTGGTTTGTTTAAAATATTTGGTTAGAAAGAACTCAAATAACAAATTTGTAAGACCCTCTCCATGTTTTTTCTAGAAGAATGACTCGTGGATGAAACTATATTTCTTCTTCATGTATATCTATATATATATATACTATATATATATCTCTATATATATATATATTTCTTTAGAAAGAAAGCCTTATTTTACAAGAAAGTATTGGATATTTTTTTTTTAAATGAGGTCAAAATGGATGAAAGATTAAATTTCTAATTTGACATACTTTTTCAAAGGTATTTTACAATCAAATCGTTTCTTACTGGGTCCTTTGCATCACTAGTTACAGAATATCCTGGAATATGGCCTATTCTTTACCTTCTAGGTCCATCAAAATTGAGCTTAAAATAAATAATCCCCATAATGGGTAATCAAATAGAGTTTGTTTAAGTTAAAAATAAAAATGAAGTCATGTTTTTGAGTAAAACAAAAAAACACAAAAAAGAGAAGAGACATCCCCATTGTGGGTCTCTTTCAAATCGTTTACCCAAGAATACAATCTCTTTGTTTTTATTTTCTTACCAAGAACAAGAAAGAGAGATATTTTCTTTCTGCCAAAAAAGGAAGAGAAGGGGATGTAAGATGCCTGTTTGGGTAGATTTGTGTGGTATCAGAGGATCTTTTGTATTATTTATAAGAGGAAGATAAAATTTTATTTAATTTGTAATCATGATGTTCTTTAGTTTTCTTTCTCAGCTAACACTTGTGTTTTCTTAATTATAAGTTACAACATAACAAAAGTATTTCTTGTATCCAAACAAAACAGAGATTCAAAAGAGAATATTACAGTGCCTCATCCCTCTTGTCTTCTCTCATTTCTATCTAGGGCATCACGTTTCCCAAAATAAAACAAACAAAGTGATTATATTAGGCTGAAGCAAATAATATCCATAGAGATATCAAGGAAATATAATCCCATAGATTGTGAAATTTACAAAAAGAAAAGCGGACTTACAATAGTTACGGTAAGAAGAAGCTAACAGATACTGAGAATCAAGATGGTAAAAATAGTTCATGAAGAGCGCCTCTCAGTTCAGAGACCCGACAGGTCAGGTATAGAAAGAAATCGATGCAATTGGTACAGAAGAAATCAATGCAACTGCTCCACAAGTATACCAGCATGAGCAGCACCACAAAAAAAATTCATAAAAAAACTAAAATTAAACAACAAAAAAATGAATGAATAAATAAAATTAGGCAATACAAAAGTGAAGAAGAATTGGGGACAAAGAAATGGAAGAGATGAATAATGTTAGTATTACCATTTGTCGATCACTTTTTTCAGCTTGTCATCTCCCGAAACTGTGGACTGCATTAGCGGCGAACTGTTGGAAATCTCCATTGATTGGGTTGGTGGTGGATTCATTTCTCTTTTTCTCTCTTTCTCTCTTTCTTGATTTCTTTATTCCGTGTCTCTTTGGAACTGTGGAACTGTGGAAGAAATATATAAGAAATCACGTACTTGAAATATATATTTGGTTAAAAAATAAAAATATCAAATATCAAATCTTTGACAATAACTAAGGAGGGAAACGGATGGCAATATCAAATCAAATATCAAACAGCAAATCCCACGTATCTGGGAATTAGGCGTTTCGTTTTTCATGAGAAACGCCTCTCATGTCTGGACACACCCTCTCAACTCAAATTGTGTGTTCGTTTTTTATAACATTTCATTTTTTTAATATATTAAATAATTAATCTTTAATACATTTTTTTCAAAAACATAACCTTTATCATTAATTTTTATTAAAATCCTGTATTTAACTTATTGAAAAAATAACCCTGTCAAAAATTTATTTTCTTTTATATTCATGATATTTTTCATATTTATAAGATCTTGTATTATCTAAACTACTCTTAAATGTAGCAGTCTTTATATTTTTTTGTTTCCAATTGTGATACCATTCCCCCATTCTGCCATCTTAGTGCAACATTTACCTGCAAGCCAATTTCATTGACCGTTTCTTTAGGTTAACATAGGATTTAAATTCAATTTTCAACTTGATTTGCGGATTTCTTCCTTCTAGTTCTCTTCATATTAACACCAGATTTTTCCATTTTTATTTTTCATAATTTTCTCTCTCCAAACCACAAATTTTCAGTTGGTTTGATTCTGATTGGTTCTATTTTGGTTTGGAATCTTTATTTTTATTGGAAATTTAATGTTGAAAAAGATTAATAGAATTTGGAACCCCCTCCCTATGGCCTTTAACTATTTAAAAAGCGATTATATAGCTTTACCTCTACCACTTAAACTAGGCATGATGGGCTCATCCCAATCATTTTTTAAATTTGATTTTTTATGTAATTAAAAATGTAATCACTTCTAATTAGTTTTCAATTCATAAAAAAATAAAATCATAAATTTACTTATTTATTATATTATTTCACGTTCATATGCACGTATACATTTACTAGTATTTTTAAAAAATTTATAGAATATTAAATATAAATAAAAAATAAAATTTTTAAAAAATATAAAGAACTAATTTTATTTATTTATAGAAAATAAATAATAAAAAAATATTAATATAACTTTTGTTTCATTCAACAAAAATTAGCAATGATAATTTTTACCATTATTAATTTAAAAATCTTTGAAGATAGCGCTAAGTTATATATTAAAGAATTTATATTATTATTTTTATATTTTTGACAAATGATTTAATGGTCGTTTGCCAAAAATGTAATGTCGCAATAATAAAACCCAAATAACCTAACATTTATAATTATACTTTTAAATATTTATATTGTTATTTTCTAGGTAAAAAAATTAATATTATCTTCTGAAAAAAAATATTAATATTATCTATTATGGTACTTTTAGATTCCTTTTAAAAAAAAGTAATTTTAGATATTAACATTTATATATATATATATATATATATATATATATATATATATATATATATATATATATATATATATATATATATATATATAAGTAAAGTAATGTTATTATGATAATTTTTACTATTCAGGTAACATTTTATTTTATAATATAAAAATCTAGATCCATATTTATAAATGTTAAAGAAAATAAATTATATATGCAAACATTAGTAAATTTCTTAGAATTTACTTTGTATTATAATATTAATTATTATAGATGAATGTATTTTTGTATTAAAAATTAATCTATTTTTAAATTAGTGTTAATACAAATTTTGTTAAAAATCAATCGAGCAGAAAGGTTTTTAAAAATAAAATAAATTTTATAAATATTATTTCAAATTTTAACATTATTTATTTATTAGATGATTAATATTATACATAAATATATATTTTTATATATTGTAGCATATGAATATACATAATACTTAAGTATTTAAAATAAATAAGGGTGGGGTGGTTAGGGATGGGATATCATATTCTATAAAAAAACAATTATAAGAATATATAAAAGTATATCCAAATTCCAACATATGAAAATTATAAATTTTAGAATTTATTTATTACATATAGAATTTTATAGTGTGATTATTATTAGTATAAATAGATGTGATTATTCAATTTATTTCAAGAATATTCTCTTATAAAACAAATAATTATTTATTTATTTGATTTTAGAGGTCCATTGGGTGACAATCTTTGTTTGTAATTGTAGTAATTATTCTTAAAAGTACATTAGTATATATTTGTTATTGCTAGTACTTATGGTAAATCATGATGCACCAACAACAACTAGCTTAGCTATTTATTGTCTACAACAAGGAGAACACTTCAATATTGGAGGTTGACTATTGCATTATCAACAAAGAAAAGAAAAACCATATGTTGACTGATTGTAGTCGATCCATATTAAAATCTTCTAAAGGGATAGTGTAAAACCCAAGAAAAAATCAATTTTTCTAAAAAAGGGTAAAACGGTAATTTCGGTTGGAAACCGGAAATTTTTTAAATCTCGAATGACGACATGGACTTCACTGTTAAATTCTTCTCGTGAAAGCTAGTTACCCTATCGAATTTCATCGGATTCCGAGATAGTCGGAATTTCACATTTTTCTCGAAAGTGTCGGGAAGCACACATAGTGATGATCTTAAAGTGATGCCACTTGGCACCTTAGGGAGTGACATTGCATGACATGTGGTGCACTTGTGTGAATGGCCTTGTATTTTTCCAAGTCTCAAGTGGAAATAATGGGAAACAAGAAAATAAGAAAAGTGGTAAGGTAGAAAGTAAAAACTTCCACTTTTGGGATCAAATTTAGTAGATAAGAATGAAGGGAAAGAAAGGCCAAAGGGAGAGAGAGGAGGAAATCTGACAGAAAAAGAAAATGAGGGGAGGAGGAAAAGAAAAAGGGGATTTTCTCGACATTCCGACGGTCAAAGCTCGATGGTCCGAGAAGAAAAGTCGATCCATGAATTGAGAGCTACCCGTGGATACCAAAATCTTGGAGTTTCGTCACACTCCATGAGGTAGAGAACAGGCTGTATTATCCTCGTAAAGGAATGTGGGGGATATATCACTTATCTCAATGCCATACGAACCACGAATATGTTGTAACCATACACACTCTCGAATCTCATATAATGCCATAATCTTATGGTTGAAGAAGTGGTAATCATAGTCTGCTTAATAAACCTCCATGAAATTGCAAAGACTACCATAGAGAAAACATAACTATATCAGGACCTCGCATTATGACCGACATATAGCCAAAGATCTCGAAAGTAGCCCACTGAATGCTCATATCTGATTTTCAGATAAAGTAAATCATGATATCAGGAACCTTGAAGATACCGAAAAATATGCTTAATGTCATTCCGATGCCTCCTTCCATAAGAAGCACTAAACCTTGATAGCAAGTTTATTGAAAATGCAATATCAAGCTTGGTGCACTTTCGAGACAGCAATGCTCCAATGGCACTCGGGCAAGGAACTTCTGGTCCTAAATTATCTTCAATATTTTCTTTAGGTCTCGAATAACCTATCCACTTCAAGGACCGAGAACAACGATTGCTGTGCTGGTGAATGAGATTTATTCATATAAAATATCTCCAAAACCTTCTTCAAGTAGGTTGACTGGTGTACGAAAATTCCTTTAGGGAGGTGCTCGATCTGCAGGCTAAGGCAATACTTAGTTTTGCCCAAGTCTTTCATTTCAAACTACGTCTTTAAGGCTGAGCTATCCTCCTCACTTCTTACGTGTTCCAGTCAATGCTTTAGTTCACCAACATAAACCGAGATAATACAAAAGTCATTCAGTGACTTTTATGAAATCACACAAGGACATGTATCGTTATTTATATATTTCTTTCTCAAAGAGGAATCACTCAATCAGTCAGACCACATCCTAATTCAACCTGCTTTTAGACCATATACGATCTTTTCAATTTAACGCTATACATAAGTGCCATAATCTTTAATTTTCTTTGATCTCTAGAATTCGTAAATCCTTCAAGGATTTTCAAGTAAATATGAGTCGGTCTAATGACCCATTTAAATATGTGGTCACGGCGTCCATTAACTGCATATCTAAATTCATATTTGCTACCAAAGATATTAAGTAGCGGAATGTAATGCCATCCATAATAGGAGAATATATTTGATCAAAATCAATACCTAGTTTCTACAAAAATCCTTGAGCAACTAATCTCGCTTTTTATCTCACCACCCCATTATTCTCATTTCTTTCAGATAAAACACCCATTTATATCCTAATGGGATAACATTTCGAGGTGGTGTACTACGTAGCTAAACAAATTTTCTTTTTATTTGCCAGTCGTTTAGCCTTGAAATTGTTGCTTCCATCTACCTAGTCTGGAGTGCTTTTGGTTCTTAAGTGTCGATTTAGGTTCTATCCAACACACTGAGATAGTAAGAGCAAGCTTAGATGCAAATATGTCATCGACAATTGTAATAATTCTATTATATGTTTCTCCCCAGATTCATGAATCTTCATGGCAATTTCCATATTTACATCAACCATGTCCTCAATTACTCAAATATTTTCATATGGCCATTCCACAACCCCAGTATTATGATTATTTCGGGCAGGTGCAAATGTACTAGGATTGTCCTCTTCAAGACAATCTTCTTCAAGAGGTTCTAGAAGTGATAGAGTTTCTTTATTAGATTTTGTTTATGGATTCTTATCTTTCTGATCGAAGAACTCCCCACACTTTTCGGCGTTGATGAGCACGATGTATACTTGATTCCTCGGGGGACCTACTCTTGTGGTGTGTTTATAATGTACATGAGATTTAATACTCCTTTGTGGTCAAGAATGCATCTATCGACACATTTGCTAAATATTGCTAGTTATTATCTTCTCAACTTCCATCAAATTGCCAGTGAGTGATCTAACATTGAAGATCTTTTTACACTCCATGAAATTTCTCATCATTCATTTAATTTTCGTCTATCTCCCATTATGCCAGAAATGATCTTTCATCTAATATGCAACATTAATGAAATAAATCGATCTCTATTATGGGTTGTAGCTATTTAAGAATATACGGAGATTCATAGCCAATATATATACCTAGCTTTCTCTAAGGGCACATAGAGGTACACTGTGTTGGTGATATAGGAAACTGCACATCCAAAGTTCCGTAGATGGGAAATATTTGGTTCTTTGCCACGCATCACTTGTTGACAATCATAATACAGTGAGGCCAAATTCTGAATTGGGAGTAGTAGCATGCAAAACTGCATGCCCCCAACAAGATATAGTAAGTCGGAATGTCAGAACAACGGTTCAGCAATTAATTTTACGTGGCTTAACCAAGTACTATTTAGACCATTCCGGTGGATATGGAACCATGCTCCACTTTGATACCGAATTCCATACAATAATCATCGATCGTTTTGATGAATTCACCTCGATATTATCCATTCCGATGGATTTAATCGATAATCAGGAATTGGCTTCAAGTTTGATAAGTTTGGCAATAAACTTGGCAAATGCATTATTTCGAGTGGATAATAAACACACATGAGTCCATCGAGTGGAAGCATCAATTAGGACAATGAAATATCAAAATGGTCCTAATGCTGGATGAATTGGTCCACATATATCTCCATGAAGCCTTTCAAGGAAAATAGGAGATTCTATTCCAACTTAGGACGAGAAGGTCGTACTATGAGTTTTCCTTTTGGCAACAAGCTTTCAATAAATAAATTTATTTACATAAGTGATTCTATCATGGCATATTATGCCTAATAGAATTGGGTCAAAATCCGACACATCATGTTTTTCCCAAGATGACCCAATTGCTCATGTCATAATTTGAATGAATGTCATTACTTAACCCATCACAACATTGTGATGAGAAGGTCTGATGCATGTATAATACAATGCAAAAGAGAAAAAATGAACTTTTTCGACTATTTGCTTCTGGCATCCTATTGATTGAGTTATGAGGAGATATTCAATATCATTTTTAGTTTTGGTTTTAATGTGAAAACCATTCAACCCATGTCCATAAAATCAGAAGGAACGTAGATTGTGGATAGTGAAGCATCATTGATAATTAGTTTTGTAGCCATAAGGAAGGATTAGTGAAGTTTCTTTCTCGGAGTCTCTCATTAAAAACTACCATTTGCAATTGTAAGAATACTCTTTTCTTAGTTAAAGGTGAAAGAATTTCTATCTTTATGATTGTGTGTGGTAGCACTATCTACCGCTATTAAATGTCCTCGTCTCAAGGGTCGTTATCCAAAATCTTTTTTGTATTCCATATATTTACTGTTCCTTAAAAGAAGGGTTATTTTTTGTAAGAAAATAAGATGAATTACTTTTGTTTCAAAATCTGGCCCAAAAATTGATGAAGGGTCAGATTTAAATTTTAAGTTAAAAAGTCATTTAATCAAATGACCCCTTTCATAATCACATCCCTCAAGAACTCGACACAGATATTTTGCAGTACTTCACCAAATCCTAGAACAGAACTAACTGCTTGTATTGAGATTATAGGGGTGAGGGAGTCCATCAAGGATATTCCATCAATCGGGAACATCCGCCTTCATTCTTATTCTAGCCATGTTGCTTTCTGCTTCTTCCTCATAACTACATCTCGTGTTTTCAGATCGATGGAGGTAAATTTTAGGTAAATTGGAAGATGACTTTACAATAGATAAATGATCAATAATATATGGATGTAATTTTTTTCACGCATGTTTATGGAACTAGAAGGCTCGGCGGTAAAAGTAAAGGATGTAATTGAACCATGTTCATATAAAACCTTTGAAATTCTAATATGTTTATATAATTCATGAATGTACATGCTAAAGTTCTGGGCCGCCAACCAAATTATTGGACCAATAGTATAATCCGCATTTATTCATTCTTTTTTTACCTCTCATCAACAAAGAGTCAAACACCCCATCTATTCTAAAGAGCATGATAATTTGTGCAGAAAAGTAAAGAAATAAGATAGCAAATAACTATATAACATCATCATTCTAAGCATAAACACAAACAATAATGGTAGTCTTAGAATACTACATCAAAAAACTCTATTGATCTATTACTTATCTATTTTGTCATTCATAGATCCAAATATACGAATTCGGGAATCATCAATATGTAAACATATATATAAAAGCGATCAAAATTTTGTCCAAATTGAAAAGTCGTGTAAAAATCAAAAGCACAACAAAGTATAATATCTATATAATTTCCTTAAAAAATATCGTTTCATCAGAGTGAGCACTTAGTCAGATAACATGTTAAAATAAAGAAAAATGGACTGAGCTATCGAGGAAGAAAGAAATGTGACTAGAGAATTGTATTTTCTTTGGATTCTATTACAAGGTGTAAGTGAGGCCCATGTATAGGCTTTGATACATGTATCTAGTTAAAAAGTCCTTCATAATGGTCACCATAAAGCAACCATAAAAATTATCTAAGAAAGTTAAAAGGTCCTTTATAATGGTCAACATAAAGCATCCATAATAACCATTATCTACATTTTCACGAATCTTCCCGGTACATCAGATGAATCACGAAATTCAAGATATATCAAGTGAATAATATAAGAATCGTCAAGATACGTCTAATTAATCTTCAAGGTTCATTGACAGCATATGAATCTTTCCCGTAGATTGAAGAGCCCTTTCACATTCATGAATCTATTTTAGTAATGTCCATACTTATATTTATAACATTTTCATATTATTACGAATATTAGGTAGATAATGAGAAAATTTTCAAATATTCAATATCAAAATTACATTCAATACATTTATTGAAATAATTTGCTTAAGTAATTAAATTATTAAATAATATATTGATAATTTATTTTATTAAATTAATTTAAAATTTTAAAATAGTAGAACCTTATTATTATTAGTGTTATTGTAACACCCAAAAATTTGTATAGGTATAAGTTAAGGAAAATAATAATGATGTGAATTTATAGGTATAAATTAGGAAATAATACGATAGAAATTTTTATAGGCATGTTAGAAAATAATAATGATAATTCAATTAGCTTATCAATTAATTAATTTAATGAAAGAGGGTAAAGGTCATTTTCCTAATAGATACCCTAGATATAAATTGAATAAGAAAAAGAAAATCCAGGACGTATCGCTTTCTTGATCTAGGGTTTGAAGAACAAATTTTTCTAGGTAAGATCTTCCTTATTTTATTTTTCTAGATTTCTTTGATGTAGATTCTTTAATTTTTCTTTTAGTTTAGATGAACCCTGAAAAAGTTAGATTTAGATTTCACTATCATTCTTTAAAAAATAAAATAAAATAAAATAAGAATTGGTGGTGTCATACTGAATTACTTTGAGTATGAGAACGAAAAAGTATTTAAGGATAATTTTTGAAAGAAAATAATAATAAACAAATAAGATAATTCAGAAAAATGCTGAATTTTGTATAAATATATGTATTTGATAAGTATTTAAAATATATATATGTATTTTGGCAAGTAACATTTTATTAAGGGATTGAGAATTTATTAGATATAGAATATGATTAGAATAATATTTAGCAATTAAACTTAGAAATAAGATCCTATCAATACTGCTTGCCTAAGTACGATAATTGCTAGGTAAAAATGCTAGATGAGTAAGGCTGTGTAATAATATAATTTGTAAAATATTATTAATATTATTTCTTTCTAGTAAAAGATTTAGTTCGATTATATAGATAAAAAAATAAAATTATTAAAATAAGATCAAAAGAATATGAGTTTTATAAATTTGTAAACTACCTAATTTAAATAGTTATCATTTGAACAATATCACACATGTTTGAGGTGAACAAAAAATCATGTTGATAGAATAAACTTTTATAAATCACAAATTTTATAAAATATTTAGAAACCCATTAACGTTTATTATTATGAATTAAAAAATTAAAAATAATATCATTGTTAAGAATATCAAATTAGGAAAGTTTTAAGAATAAATAAGTAATGATGATAGTTACTTCCTTATTATTTTAAGAGAAATATTTCATTGAGGTGAAATTCTTCGGATTAGCTCTTTCAAAGCTTTTGAGTTACTCCTTTGAGGTAAGGGATATTAATGCAGATCTTTAAAAAGAAAATTGTTTGTTTTTACTTCATTTGAGGGTGAAAATTATTTTAACTAAATTCTATATAATCTTTGGTTTATGAAAAGTTTTACTTTTTTATTTATTTGATTATCCATGGATCAAAAAGAGTTGCATGGACAGATTTCTTTCGGCGCTATTTTGTTTACTTAAAGAAAAATGTGGAGTATATGATGTTTGTAATTTGAACTTTTGAATGAAATATTTGACTTTGTTGTTCTGGTCCTGGCTAACAGAATGATTAGTTTGACACTATTCGCCCTCTACAACTAATAATAGCTGATCTTTACATTCCTTTTGGTGGAGAATGTAATGATTTGAACCCCAAATTTCTGTGGTTTCTTGCCAGAGGTTACTAAGACTATAAGCGTTATTCCGCTCCACCTAAAGAATACCTCATGGCTACCACTCATTCAAAGTCCTACGTACAAGTGCACCATTTGATATTTACGACCAGAGAAAAATATATTTGAAATGTATTTGATTTTGACCGATATGAGTTGTTGAATCGAAAATTTGATATAAAATTGTTTTGGATCACATTTGATATGAAACTGATTTGACTGATGAGAGTGTTATGGAAGTAAGTAAATTTTGTTAATGTTCCAACTTATTTTTGAATCTAAAGTTTGATGAAAAACATCTCCTATTTGTTATATGATTGAAAACTTTTTTTTATCCAAGAAAATGTATAATATTTTATTGAGCTTAAGCTCACTCCCATTCAAGGACATATTTGTACTTTTAGTTTCATGAGGAGTGATGGCTAGGTTGAGATTCGCCATCATTAGATTTGATTAGAACTTTCTTATATTGGATCATGCTGAACTAATAAGTTCATGTTTATGTGAAATGTCATTTTGAAATTTAATTGAGAAAGCTACTTGAATGATAAATATTCGTTTATATAGTATAAAAGCTGGATTTTGGGAGATCTCAATATTTTTATATTTTTTGAACAACTTATATGACATGAATAATTGAGGATTTGGATTTAGAAGCAATTTTTGTCGGTATGAAATTTTGAATTGAGAATTTATGAATTTAAAAAGTTGGGCATTTACTTGGAATATGTGTTGGTAATTTGACAAAAATCTAAGCATAAAGTGAAGGTTAGTTGTGCCACACTTCAAACCTTCAGGTTGGGAAGGTTTGATGGTGAATTGATTTAGCCATGCCCCCAAGGTGGGTTTCTACATCGCATGACGCTTATTATTATATATTTAAGCAACTTTTGAAAATTACATTTTTTATATTTCAAATAATATACAAAATTAAAAAAAAAGTAAATGTATAAATATAAAAATTAAAAATTGAAATTATAATAAGTTTAAGATAAGGTAAATGAGATATATTTAATACTAAAATCACAATTTATTTAATTAAAATAAATAATTTATTTTAATATTCATATCTTATAGATAATTATTGATAATTAAATATAAATGAAAATATAAAGATAATTCATGTATTAAAATATATTTTTAGATATTATTATAGTTTGAAATGAAAATATATGAGGGTTTAGCCCTATTTACATTAAACAAGCTGCTCTTTTTTAAAAGCCTAAGTTTACTGTGGATACTCTTAGTATTTGAATTCTATAATTTTTATTTTCCTTTTTTTATATAACAAATTTCCATCGTGATAATGAATTCTGTGAGTATCAAGGCAAAATTTTAGGGGCGCTAAATTCAAAATGATGATAATTCAATGGAATATGGCATTATATCGATAATATATCGCTACTTTTTTTTTTACCGGTTTGATCATGGAATTTCAAGTCCATGCGCGTGTTGTGGACATTCGATATATCGACGATTTTTCCAATATTTTCTCTATATTTGCTCCAACCAACTTTCAATTTTCGATGTCGTGTCGGTAGCCACCGATATTCGATATATCCGATATTTTCGTCTTGAAACATGCTCTTAGTAAAACATTGAGGGCCTCAACAAAAAATTCCTAATCATTGTCGACCTTAGGATTTGGACTCATTATAATAGGTTCACCTCAACCCTACTAAAGGAAGGCCAAGTTTGGGATCACTAACTAATTATAGAAAATCAAAGCTAAAGGAATCCTCGCTTCAAAAACCAAAGCTCACTAGGTTTTGTCAGATAATGATGACTTCGCATCAAAGTAGGGTTAAGAAAATAATACCAAAATTTTCATTATAAATCACATTTAAGAAAAAATATAGTTTTATTAAAAGAAAGTAACTTAAATTTTACAAAAATTTGCTTTCTTATGACCTATTAAATATAAGAAATAGGAGGATTATACTATGGCAGGAACTCTCAGTTCACCTAGTCTATCTAAAAAATGATATAAAATTTTAAAATGAAAACATGGCCTTAAAAGATGTTTTCATATGTTCTGCTTTTTTTTTTTTAAATGAGAGTTATTACGCGGGATGCTGACTCCAAAAAACTAAAACGAAGACCCAAAAAATAATTGACTAAAAGATATGTTCAGGAAATTCTTCACAAATATTTTAATTTTATTCTTAAAATAATAATATAACATAAAAGATAATTAAAAATAAAGTATTATATTCACTTATTTTTAGATTTATTTTACAAACAAAATAATTAAAAACAGATACGAGTAGAATAATTTTTAAAACATGTTTATAAATATAAAAAATATATACGCTTAATTAAAAATTTTCAAACTGCAAACAAATTTTATTTAATCAAACATTTTTAACTAACCTTAATATTTGGCCAAAGCAATTGTAAATTATCACCTAATTTTTTAATTTACACACATACAAATGAATGATCAGAAAAAGTGCCTTAATTCAAACTGCATCCAATTCTCCTCCGATGTGGGGCAGGCTTGCCGAATCCTCAATCTTTCATTATTCACTATAATCTTAAGAGAATAAGAGTGGTGGTGAAAAATCAAACAAAAACTACCAAATACACAAATTATAACAGAACAGAATAGCTTAGCCAAGATTACACCATCGGTTTTCCCTCCTAATTCTTGAACTCGAATACGAGAGTGTCCTCGCAAAGGGCATATTCAAGAAAGTAGATCTATAGGGAAAATAACAAACCAAAAAGATGAGTACTTGCTTCACCCGACCTACTTGAATGAAATACAAGCTCATTTGTCTTAACACCAAATCTTCTTCAACAGAAACCCCAATGAAGTTCTTTTGAATTATATTCTAAGCTTTACAATTAGAACCTTGTCAAACAATAGAGTTTCTGTAGAAAGATTTCAAAGAGATGTATTCTTCTCTAAAACAGAGGCAATATATAGATACAATTACATCCTAAAAATTAGGTCCTAAAAAAGGGAAAAACAAATTGTTTCTATATCTATATACAGATTAGTCAACTATCATAATTTCTCTTAGGACACTCACAAATTGTTTCATATCTATATACAAGATTGGTCAACTATCATAATTTCTAGGTTAATTTCACCAATCAATCTAATACGCGAGCTCATGCAAGATTATTTCCTCCCTGCCGCATAGGATGTCTTACTGCGCCCAACTTGTCAATTATACCATAAACACCTTCAACCTGCTTTTGTGAGCATATCACCAACTGACTGATTGAATAAATGTGGGAATTGTATAATCTTTTCATCCAGGTTCTCCTCGATGAAATGACGATCAATCTCAACATGTTTAGTGCGATCATGTTGAACAGAATTTGCAATTTGGAATGGCTGCCTATTATCACAATAGAGATTCATAGGTAAGATATTCAATCCCCAAGTCCTTAGTATATTCCTTATC
>JAEQBH010009455.1:0-50642 GCA_016808115.1 Tetrastigma voinierianum | reverse complement strand
AAGGAAAGAATGAACTGCTCCAATTTTGAGGATGAGAAACCAAGATAGTGTAAACCCATGCTTTGCCTATGTCTTAGAGCTAAGGTTTACATTCATGTTCTCGGGTATGAAGTATTGAAAAGAAAAATACCCGGAACAAGGCAACTCGACATAGTTATCTAATCCTTCCGTATTCGAAAGAAACAGTGGAAGATTAGATGATGAAATATGTCATTAAGGAGAGATCCACATGGCATTGCTCTTCTTCCTCGACTCGATTCTAAACTGGGTTCATGAAGCAAGTTACGTGGTAGTCTCATAGAATCGATGTTTCACAATAGTCAGATTTTCAATGTTCCCTTTAAAAGCTAACTGATCAGACCAATTCTTTAAATTTTTTATTTTAGTTTAAGCATTATTTCATTTTGTTCTAGTTTACATATCCTTATTCTTTCATTACTTTCAAGGTTGCTAGGGATATATCAATTGCAAATCATAGTCCACATAGTATAGAGTTTCAAAGTAGTCAGGTAGTTGATCGAGAATTCGAGACTCGTGGGATCGGGATATCTGGACTTAAATCCACTTTATTACTTGTTCCATCTCGTACACTTGCAAGTAATCATGGATCAAAACCGTAAAGAAATCTATCTACTCTAAGGAACCCGCTTTAATCAAGAAATTAAAGAAATACAAATAAACAAGTTTCATGGCATTATCATGGGGATTAGACACAGTCCTATGGTAATAATCGCTATAAATTTGTGTTGATGTTTTGATCCATCACCACACTTACATAATGAATAAGAGAAACAAAGTGTGAGATAATCAACAGCGCTAAGCGACTAGGAAACGGGGTCGCAACCCCAAAGCCGGTGTCAGACCCGTCGTCGCCGGACGTCGCGACATGGTTCGGCCAAGGCCAGTCGCAACCGTAAATTGACGCTGTGACCTTGCCGGGCTACAAATGTGTCTTAGGTCATGACCTAGGTTTTGCTCTACAAGGCACTGGCATTTAGTGTCGCGACATCAGCTCGTGTCGCGACCGGATCGTCCCATCAGTGCGCGATTACGGTTTTGAAGTCGCGACGTGGGCTGGCCTTTGAGCTGCGACCAAAATTTTGCCTATTGAGGTGGTGTCGCGACCGCTTTGAGGTCGCACCGGGTTTGGCCTTGAGGACGCGGGCAACATGGCTTTGATGTCGCGGACCGCCTGTAAGTGATCAGCGCGAGGTCGCAACCTCGGGTTTGATGTTTCGACCAGCCTTCAGCTATGGGTCGCCTTGGTGTCGCGACCGGTTTTACGTCACGATATGGGGGCAGCTACCTAGGCGTATGTCACTAATTAAGCAGCATCGCCCAAGATGCGTGCGACCTATGCACGCCCGCTAAGAAGACCCGGGCTGCCAGGCACACAAGGCACACGCGATCAGGCACACGAATTCGACCGAGTGTAGTGCACCGTGGTTACCAATCGCTCAAACAATCGCTTTGGAACACTATTCATGGACACCGCTCATGAGCAATCGCCTGGGCTGTGGTTTAAAAAGAGAAAATTTTAAAATTTACTTGTGTATGACTATATGTAATGTTTTACTCAGACATATGAATGCCTTTGACATGGTGCATGGAAAAATTCCTGGCGTGTGAATAGTGTCTCAATGTATTTACACCATTTGAGATGCTTTTATTTAAACTCAACTTGTCAATTGACATGTGTAGATGGCAAGTCGAGGACGTGGACGTAGAGGTCGTCCATGAGGTGCTAGTCAGACACCACTTGTTTCCAATCAACGGGCCTATGCAGTGGCCGTAAGGGTTGCAGCTGCTGCCATTATACAGGCAAGTGCAGCTAGGAATGAGGAAAAGTCGAGTGACCTTCGGGGTTTCAGCACATCATCCTTGACTCGCATGTGTAGCGGGGACTCATGGTCAGACAACCACCATTGAAAGAGAAGAAGATGACATACGTGGCATCCGTGATGGGTGCTAGTACTTACAGGAAGAAGGATCAATCTTCCTAACTCGGGAAAGAAGCGTAAGACTCTCCGCTTCTCATGGATCAGGGACAAGGCCGCCACTGTGGCAAGGCCAAGATCAGTTGTCCAGGGGTGGAGAACACTTCAGGACTCCTAGGCAGTCAGAGCAGGGAGCATGTTTCCACCGCACCGCCTGACATCTTCAACTGGATCATTCACGGCAGAGATCCCAAGGTTATGGAACACCCCATTCCAACTGCCCAATGGACTGAACAGGCCAAGCCAATCAGCAGACATGGTATGATCCCAATCGCAATTTCAACATACGAGAGGGACTGGCCTCAGAGGCGGGATCCCAAGGCTTGGGTGTAAAACCCGGAAAATTCAAATTTTCTGAAAAAGGGTAAAATGGTAATTTTGGTCAAAATCCAAAATTTTTCTAGATCTGTGACAGACAAACCATCTCACCATTGGAATCGTCTCGCAAAATCTACCACTACCACGTCGATTCTCACAATTCCGATACAACTGAATTCCCCACATTTTTCAAGGCACTGTGTCGACGTCAAAACGGCTCTAGAAAGATGTGTGTGATGTGACAAAAGTCACTTTCTACATGTACCTATGTGACACATGTTGCATGATTAGTGATAGAATGAGATGAATGGCTTAGATTAAGCCAAGTGTCAAAATCCAACACTTAAAGGGGATAGGATGGGAATTTTTGAAATGTTAAATGAAAATAAGACGAAAGGAATAGTTTTCTTCTCCAAAACAAAAGAGAAATCGTGGTAGTAAAAGGATACAGATTATAGAGAGAAAGTGTGACTTCTCTAGGATTTCCGCTCGGACCGGTCAGGTTCACTTTGGGCTAAGAAGTAAAGTTGTTTTACGCGGCGAGGGCTACGCGTGGATACTGATTTGGTGGAGTTCCGACAACTTCAAGAGGTAGGGGTCTTCTCCTACTTGTGTTATTCTTTGGCTAAGAGCCATGTGAATCGTTAGGGAGAGTTCAAGGCTCTTATTCTAGTCGTGATTTCAGTCTCAAAACATTTGAACCGAGGAGAAATTTATTTAGGTGGTCGTGGAACAATGCCAATTCAGGTTTCAATCGCTCACGTGATTTTGCTGCGGTGATTTATGTGGCTTTAGGTGATTCAAAATGAAATTTGCTGATTACACTAGCCTATGTAGGAGCTTACCTTGGTGTTATTGTTGTAATTGAATAACATGAATTAGTAATTGAATGATATAATATATACATGAAAAATATATATTAGCATGAATATTTTGAATTGGCATAATGCATCTATATGCAATCGGGCTTAGAATATTAGGTGAGTGCATGACATGAAAGAAAACAAAATGAAAATATTTGTGAAAAGAATTTAATTTGATTGATTTTCCGAGAATTGTAGTTGGAAGGTCATTCAACAATTCACATCGAAGGGCCCATGAATTGTTTTGAGGGTTATCCAACAAATTACCAAGGGTTGTCCAATAAATTTTTACTTCGAAACTGTATTAAGTTTTCGAGAACAAAAGTTTTTGTTTTGAAAACTATTTTTAATGCATTTGGCTTTCTAGGCATGTGTGAGAGTCGATGAGGACTCGAGATATGAGATCGGGCATGTGTATATTCAAGTGATCATGTATTTAATGGTGCGTGATCGTTTGCCGCTTATTACGTAACACTTGTACTGGGAGTAACCCACGAGTGAAATTATCACCATCGGGCTTCGCCACCCCGTCGGCGGATCACTACATTTCGCAGACAGCGAGCCAGACAGAGTGACGACGCCACTAGAGGCCACACGTAAGAAATGGCCATGCACAGATTCGCTTTGGTAACATGTATTAAAAAACTTTAAATTTTGATATATGTTTTGCTAAGAGTATTGTAATAATTTTGAACCATTAGTATATAGTTGATGTAATTTTGTGAGTATTGATGCATGGGCCTGCGCCATTTTACTCGCATTACGGGACCCTATGGTGGTCATTGCTAATTGTCAGAATGTGTTTTTGTACTCTGGTAGAGCTCCCCATTGAAAAGGAGACTCAGTCCGATTTTAGGTGAGAGTGGTGTCAATTACCCGACATCCACGAGTATTCAAGCAGTTGACGGGCTGTCAACAAACTCCTGTGAAATAGGGCGCCAACTGCACGTAACTTAGGCCTATAAATGCCTAGTTTAATGTCGGATACTAAAGTGTAGTTTAAGATCAATAAGTTAGGTATACGATTACCTAGGACTTGAAGGGCACCAGTTGATAACGCATTCTTGTGCACTTTGGATGATTGATGTGATCATGTGCTACGAAATTGTTGTGTATGTTATGTGATTGTCCCGCTGGTAGAATAGCACATAAGAAAAACAATGTATGGAAGAGTTTTTTCTAAAGTTTTATAATGTGTAAAACTGGAAAAAAAAAATTAATTTTAATGAATTTATTTTGTTCTACTGGAAAATGAAAAATAATAATGGGCCATATTTTTTTTATCTTCCGCAGGGGAACAAATGAAAAAAAAAAATGAGTGAAAAAAAGGGTGCGCGTAACGAACCGACGGCTACTCGCCTCTTCCTGGGCCAGCCACGATACAATTTCAGATCGCGGACACAGGCGCCCGGGCGCACACCAAAGGGCCAAGTGACAAGGCGGCAGCCGGGCCACTACACGGCCGTGGATAAAAAGACGCACATCTACCAAATCGTGCGCAAGGGCATGCAAAGAACACAAGACACGGTTCGGCTAGTAGGTGTGTCACGATACAATTCCATTGTATCGCGGACAGAGGGAGGCTCAGCTGGCGTGGGTGTGTCACGATACAATCGTTTGTATCATGACAAGAGGAAGGCCTAGCCGCTGGCTGTGTAGCGATACAATGTTGCGACACGATAGGGCATGCGCCACGACACGGCCGAGGGAGGTTACAACACCACGCCGCAGCTAGCCGCTGGCGCGCCGGCGACACGACGGCACAGCCGTGACAATAGGCCGGGCAGCCGCCACGACACGTCGTGCACGTCATGGCTACGGCCACGACACGACGCCTGGTGGGCCACGATACGACCACCGGTTACACGAGGACGCCGCCAAAGACGCATCGGCCATGGTAAAAGAACACCATGCACATGACCCAGTTTCGACTCGTGAAACTCCGTTTGAGTCACTGTTCATGAGCACTGTTCACGAGGTTTTCAAAAAACATAAATAAATAAATAAAAAGAAAATAAAATAAAATAATTTTTTATTATTATTGTGTATGATTTAAAATAAGAGATTATTGTCTTGCATTACCTATGAATGCATGGACATTGTGTATGAAATGTTTTCGGTATGTGAATAGTGTCTCGAGGTTGTGTTTACACCTTAGAGATACTGCGTTGAAACTTAACTTGTCATTTTACATGTGTAGATGGCTAGTCGAGAGCGACGTAGGTTGTCCACAGGTACCGGTCGCACCACGGCTTTGACCAGCGTGCTTTTGTCGAGGGGCCGTGTGAGGGATTGGGTAAAGGCCACGCTTATCGCACATGCATGTGCAATAATGAGCCAGGGCAAGTTAAACGACCTCCAGCATTTAGGAGCACATCATCTTCCATTGACCATAAAAGGAGGAGTAGATGACATATGAGGCATCTAAGATATGAGTGTTGGTACTAAGAGGAAGGAAGATCCATCTTCTTCCAACCAGGGAAAGAAGCAGAAATCCCAAAATTATGGCAACACCTCAAATCCCAATCATCATGAGACAGTTGTGGTTGCTACTAGGATGGGCGTATTGAGGTTACCATTGCTAGCAGCCTGAACATATGAGGAGGGATTGCCCCCAGAGAAAGGGATCTCAAGAGCTGATAGCGCAGCCCCAAACAATGTAGGACGTAAGAGAGGATAGCATTCCTCCACACTCCAGACGTGCCGAGGAGCCGCACGCTTTGTGGAGGTGCACTGCACCTCCCTACAGCAGCTAGAGAGGCCAAGTTATGGGCCGAGGCAGAGGACGAGGCCCACAGGCAGGGACATCAGGAGTTCAGGGGCGTGTCTACGCCATCACACCACCCGGGTCGAGCCGGGTGAGATCAACCCGCTATGCAGGGTAATGCTTAAGCATTCGCCTATGGGCAAGAGTGTTATTTGATTCCGTGCCTGATTCATTCATCACGCATCGCTTGTGATAGAGTTGGGCTTAGGGAAGTTGAGGCCTTGAGGAGCCCTTATATGTGAGTTCTCCTGTGTGGATTAGGCGAGGATGTGGGATGATATGTCGTGGTTTCGAGTTAGAGATCTCGGGATTCTACTCACAGTGGACCTGAGGGTCATGGACATGTCGTAGTTCGAATGCCATCCTGGGATGGATTACCGACACTTACGCAGTCACATCGATTGTGAGCGTAGGAGGGTTACTCGCCTACATGCACGACTCAGACTCATGTTGTGTCTTTCGTGGGGACAAGATATAGGCTTCGCCCCATACGGTGTACACGAGTCCAAAGTGTCATGGGATGGCCATAAGTTATTAGCAAGCCTTACTCCGAGGATGAGGTGAGACCGCACTTGTGGGATCTACCGAGTAGTTTCCAGGCATGAGGATGTTTTTCGAATGAACTATCTGGATTGCCTCCGTAGCTGGTCAGAGACTTCGCGGTCAAGTTACCCCCGGTACTCGCTCGTTTCTATGACTCCACATAGATGGCAACCAATACTGAGTTGCAAGAACCTCGTAGTCCAATTATAGGGGCTATCAGACAAGGGGGTTCATTAGGACCGAGCACTTCACCATGGGCGCTTCGCCTGCTTAGAAGAAGAAGGACAAGACCTTCGACCGCGTGAATGACTTCAATGACACTGTCGTGGTTCACGACAAGAACCGATACCCATCACAGGATTGATGACTTCTGTTTGATAATTTGAGAGAGCGAGTCTACCCAAGATAGACCTTCAGACCAAGTTACCATCAATTGAGGGTTAGGGAGACAGATATCCCTAAGACAAGTTTAGGACGCGTTATGGGCACTCTGAGTTTTCATTTTAGATTCCTCGATCGACGAATGTGCCAACCGTATTCATGGACCTCTATGCATAGGGGGTATTCCAAACTATCTAACCGCTTGTCGTAGTTCCTGGATGCATATTTTGATCTACTCCCAGTCAAAGTGAGAGCATGAGTATCACTTGAGGATCGTTTACAAAATTTGTCAGAGACCACGCCTATACACCAAGTTCGCAGTGTTGCAAGTTTCGCTTATTGAGGTGAGATTTTTGGGACACGTGGTGTCAGTGGACCTAGAGAAGGTCGAGGTTGTGATGAGTTGGGAGATGCCGGCCGGCCTTCGAGATACGTGAGCTGGGATTGGCTGGCACATGTGAAGATTCATTGAGATTTCTCCCATCAGGTAAATTTGGAAGACTGTAATTAACTTGAAGAGGTCAAGCTCGGATTGGGATGACCGATGCGAGAAGGCATCAGGAGTTAAAGAGGAGGCTTACTCGATCCTATTCTCGATAGTCTCTGATGTGGATACACGTTAGGCCAGATGCCTCGAGGGCCGAATTGGGATGTGGGTTTTGATGCGCCCGAGAGGGTAGTAGCCATGGTTCTCGCCGCTTAAAGAATCATGAGCAGAATTACCCCACACACGACATGGAGTTGGCGGTCGTAGTCTTTGCCTTGAAGATTTAGCTCCACTATTTATATGGTGAGTAGTTTGAGGTGTACTTAGACCATAAAAGTCTGAAGTATATTTTCACGCAGCGGGACCTCAATATGAGGCAACTCAGATGGATGGAGTTCCTAGAGGATTATGACTTCACTTTGCATTACAACCCTGGTAAGGCAAATGTGGTGGCTAATGCGCTTAGTCGGAAGTCACGAGGAGCATTGGCTAGTTTAACTTCTCAGGAGTGGAAGATGCACGAGACTGTGGGATGGGCCATTATAGTACAACGAAAGGTGCCTGTGGTACGTCAGAGCTTAAAGAGCTGCACCGTCTCTTTTTGTTAAAGTGATTGAGTCCTTAGGCAGGACAAGGAGATAGTTCATCAAGGATCGAGTACAATGTGCACGGGTGATTTGCGGGCTGGACCATCCACTGCATGGTAGTCTTCGGTATAGAGGATCTGCAGTGGTTCCCAATGAATCGCATTTGAGAGAAGAGATTCTCAGGGAGTTTCATTGCTCTCGATTTGTCAGGCATCCAGGTGGCACGAAGATGTACCAAGATCTTCATCGCGCATTCATCGAGCGATGAAGAGACACGGGACTTTGTTCGACGATGTCTCACTTGTCGGCAGGGTTAAGGTCAACATCGGCCAGTAGGGCTATCAGCTATTTGAGGTGGTCGAGTGGAAGTGGGAGCACGTCACGATGGATTTTGTGACCCACTTTCCACGTAACACCGCAGGACATGATGCGGTATGGGTGATAGTGGACCGCCCACTAAGCCGACATCTTTCTAAATTTCGCGGCGGATGACCTTCTCACATTGAGAGATTCGCCTGCTTGTACATTCGAGAGATAGTCCAGCATGGAGTACCAGTATCCATAGTGTCGGATAGAGACCCGAGGTTTACGGCGCACTTTTGGAAGAGTTTCCAAAAGGCTATGGACACACAGCTGACCATGAGTACAACTTTCCACCTACGATGTTCTGTCAATGAGAGGACCATATTGTGTGTTAGAGGACATGTCATGAGTACGCTGGCCCGGATTATAAGGGAAAACTGGAAAGAGACGGTCAGCGGAATTCTCCTACAACAATTTATCGCGAGCATACGTATGGCACCATATGAGGCATTGTATGGGAGGCCATGCAGATTTCATCGATATGTCGGACCGAGGTGGGAAAGAGCTCCACCAACGTCCCGATCCGATTAGGAGACACCTCCGAAGGTGAGCTTGATACGACAACGTCTTCTCACGCCCTCGCAGCCAAGAAACGGCGCCGATATACGACGTCGACCCTTAGAGTTCGAGGTTAGAGATAAAATCTTCTTAAAGGTGGTGCCTAAGAGAGGAGTGGTCAGGTTCGGCAAGCGAGGGAAGCTATCGCCGAGGTTTATTGGGCCCTTCAAGATACTCGAGAGGGTAGGCAATCAGAATCGCACCTGCTGGCTTTACCGCCTGAAGATGTCGTGCGGTCCACGAGGTATTTACAGCTCCATGCTCCAGAGGCAATATCCTGATCCAAATTCTCATGTAGTGGATCGTGAGAGATTGCGCTTGACACTGATGAGACCTTCGAGGAGGAACCAATGCATTATGGATAGTCGATCAGGTTTTGCGACGTTAAGACTCCGTGTGAGGGCTAGCGAGGGTGCTATGGCAAAGACTGGAGCAGTGAATCAAAGTGGGAGCGCGAGGACACGATGCGGGCCATCTATCCCTTCTTGTTTAGGGATAAAGGTACATGGTTTAGTTAACACTTAAATGACTAGTTTACATGCATGGCATGGTGCACGTTGTATATGCATGTGATTCATAGTGATTGTAAAGAATTTCGGGACGAAATTCCTTTTAAGGAAGGGAGAATGTAGAACCCAAGAAAATTCAAATTTTCTGAAAAAGGGTAAAATGGTAATTTCGGTCAAAATCCAAAATTTTTCTAGATCTCGGATGACGAAACGAATTCACCGTTGGAATCATCTCGTAAAATCTAGCTACCACTGCCAATCTCTCGCTAATTCCGATACAATAAATTTCACGCTTCGAGAGGCACCGACATCAAAAAATGTGAAACGGCTTAAAGACAAATGATGTGACAAAAGTCACTTACTACATGTACCCATGTGACACATGTTGCATGATTAGTGATAGGATGAGATGAATGGCTTAGATTAAGCCAAGTGTCAAAATCCAACACTTAAAGGGGACAAGATGGGAATTTTTGAAAAGTTAAATGAGAATAAGACAAAAGGAATAGTTTTCTTCTCCAAAAAAGAGTAAATCGTATAAAGGTGCCGGATACGTATTTGAGAGAGAAAGTGTGATTTATCTCTAGATTTCCTGCCTGTACCGTCGGTTCAGCTTCGGGGCCAAGAAGTAAAGGTTCCTACACCAAGCAGGGCTACGAGCGACACCGATTCGTGGAGTTCCGACAACCCAAGAAGTGTGGTCTTCTCCTACTTGTGTTCTGGCCAAGAGCCATGTGAATGGTTAGGGATATTATGAGGCTTTGACTTAGCCGTGATTTCTGGCCTTAAAACATTTGGAACCGGAGGAGAAAATTTATTGTGTGGCCGTGAACAGTTAGTCGAACCTGGTTTCACTATTCACGTGATTGCAGGATTTCAGGTGGTTCGGGGTGATTCAAAATGAATTGCTTGATTGGTTAATTAGCCCATGTGAGCTAATTTTGGTGTTATTGTTGTAATTTGAATAACATGAATTGTGTGAATTTAATTATGTTAATATATACATGAAAAATATATTAGCATGAATATTTTGGAATTGGCATAATGCATTCCATATGCACTAGGGCACCCTAGAATATTAGGTGTGAGTACATGACATGAAAGAAAACAAAACGAAAATGTTTTTGTGAAAGGAATTTCGATGAAGATTTTCCGAGAATTGTGTTGGGATAGCTGTCCAACAATTCACGTTTGGAGGGGCCTATGAATTGTTTTGAGGGTTATCCAAAAGATTCGCCTCGAGGGTCAGTTTAACAAATTTACCGAAATCTCAGAATAAGTTTCCTCGAGAACAAAAAGCTTTGTTTTGAAAACTCGTATTTTACTCGCATTTGGCTTTAGGCATGTGTGAGAGCCATGTGAGAACTCGAGACATGGATTGGGCATGGTGACATTCAAGTAGGATCATGTATTTACTTGAGTGTGATTTTTGTCATGACATGTGCACTTAAAGGAGTAACCCACGAGGAAATTATCACTATGGCTTTGCCTAACTCGCCGAGGGACTACTATTTCCGTGTACAAGGAGTGTAAAGGGAGGACGAATGCTCACTAGAGGCCAGAGCTTTGTGAAGAAAGCCTGTCAGGGCTTTGGTATTCGCTTTGTAGAACATTTATTAAAACTTTAAATTTCATATATGTTTCGTTAAGAGTATTGTAAACGACCGCTGAACTATCGGGTATATAGTTGATGTAATTTGTGAGTATCATGCATGGGCCCAAGTGGCCATTTTACTCGCATTACGGACCCGTGGTCAAGTAGCACTGTTGGGATGGGTTTTGTACCTTGGGTGGAGCTCCCTGTACAAAGGAGACTCTGCCCGATTTTCGTGAGTGGTGTCAAGTTACCCGACATCCACGATTCTTCCGTGGGTTGACGGGTTGTCAACGGACTCCTGCAGGGCAAGGCATTGAGACAATGCGCCCCGGGCCGCCAGCTGGGACGTGAGCGGGTACAATTTATTTCCACACCCTAGTATACCGAGGAACCAAATATCACCCCAGTGGTGCCGCACTAAAGACTCAGTACTTCACAGATGACGTGTTTCCATTATCATCAGCCTGGGCATATGAGACGAGATTGTCATAAGAGGCATAGGTCTCATTAATCGCAGTCGAAAGCATCCGTAGCAAACGGATATGTAGGGCGGCGTTTCTACTCTGCAGACTTGTTGACTAGAGGGTTAAGTAAATCGATGCATCATATTCATTCAACGTTGCATCATGTGTGAAAGCGTGTGGGCTTGCAGGGGTCAAGGCCTCAGAAAAGCCTGTATGGATGTTCTCCCCAGAACCTAGGGTGAGCCGACCTAATAGGGTCGGGATTGTGAGTCGAGATCTTAGAAATTCTCGCTTCATGGTGTACCTTTCCGTGGTAGACATATCATATCTGGATGTCATTCTCGACATGGATTAGGTCGACTTACCACTGGTCAAGCCAAGAGAATCGTAACCCTGCAAAGGTCATCGCTTGCACAATTGCCAGCACTGGGTTGTATAGTTGGCAGCGCACATGGTTGGATGCATATGTGCGGAATTTTGGGGACTAAATTTTTTAAGGGAGAGAATGTGGAACGGAAAATTCAAATTTCCTAAGGAAGGATAAAACGGTAATTTCGATTGAAAATTCGGAAATTTTCTAGATCTTGGATGAAAAACAGATTTCAATCGACGGAATCGCCTCACAAATCTAGCTACCACGTCGACTTCGCTTGAATCGAGACAACCCAATTTCACGCGCCAAGCAATCGAAAATGCGCGACACTGGGCATGTTTTCAGGTGACGCCCATTTTCCGGGGTCCGCTTGATTAATTCAACCTAATTAAAATCTATACATCTCGTGACTACGACGTATACCGAGTAAAAATAAATTTCTCGGGCCCACGAACCAATACTCAAAATAAATATGCCAACTCTATTCTCATAGTTTTCATGTTTGTTCTACAAAAAGATTTATACATAGGTACAAAAATCTTCTTAAAGCCACATTTCATTCTTTCTCAACAGATACCTCACCGCACCGTCTCCGATAGTCCCCCTGCATTCAGTAGGTCCTGACGACGGGGAAGAGCAAAAGCCCGCAGAAAATTCTCCTACAAGGGTTACTCCCCACCTAAAAATGCATATGCAATGGCATATATAAACACTCAATCACATTCCATACAATTATTCTCTATATGAAATGTTCATAATATTGCATGAGATGCAACCCCTGATAAAGCCACCACCGAGTCCCAACCGAATTTCACACCGGAATGCAAAATGTGAAATAAAACCACCACACACTCCCGACTAAACCATTGGAAAACCTCCAATTTATTTATCAA
Source organism: Tetrastigma voinierianum (assembly GCA_016808115.1). Classification (NCBI taxonomy): domain Eukaryota; kingdom Viridiplantae; phylum Streptophyta; class Magnoliopsida; order Vitales; family Vitaceae; genus Tetrastigma; species Tetrastigma voinierianum. The sequence continues at coordinate 37,942 of JAEQBH010009455.1, read as the reverse complement.
AAACTGATTTTGATTCTTCTTATTTTCATGGGCCACTTGATTCCGGGTTTACACCATAGGACGCCGCACGCCTTTTTCAACATTTTCACGAACTTACATCGCCGGGATTCATGTCTAACCGTGAATAATATGTGGACTTCTCACTCGGGATCACCCCAACTTGCTCCGCCCAAAACATGTAATTTATCATTTTGATCATTTACACACTCTCGTGATACTCTACCTTAGACTTTGTCCCATTTTTCCCGAGTTCACGACCCATTCACCCACACTGGTAACAACCATACTCCCGCAGACCCACACCCGTCCCGACGCTGATGTGATCACAAGATATGTAATGCATGATGCCAATGCATTTTCCACATGTTACATGCATGAATGAACACTACATGAAACATTTACACACCATGGATAATTATAATTTATACATATAATCTACCTCCATGCAAACCATATCAATACATCAATATCACATTTCCACACCACTGCATGTTATTCAAGCAAGCCATAACACACAACGAGGTCTCAACTTGGGACCATTTAACAGGGTACTTCACGGCCCCTTCACAAGCATGAACCATATTGGTTCCAATCATTGTCATCTCATCAACAAATCACAACATCTAGAAACTTTCAGTTTCTAGTAAAACCTTAACTCCCATAATCCGGAAACTGGTCATGAAATCCATACCCTTAGTCCCAAGGCTTGAACTAATTCATATGGCCTCTCACCTCCCATAAGCAATCCCTACCATTATAAAGCCTTTGAAGCAAAAAGCAAACCAAGTAGGAAAACTCACCCCAGTTGAAGAAACTCCCAAAAACCTAGAGTCCACGCTGTCCCTCCGTGGTAGACCACAACTCCTCTTGTCTTAGTGGGAACCGACGGTCGGATCGCTCACAAACCTAGGAGAGAAGGAGGACACTCTCTCTCTAAAATGAAGAACATCCAGCCAATGTGATCTCCTTCTTTTTCCTTCCTCCCTACGCTTTTGCTTCCTTTCCTTCTTTTTCTTTTTGCTTTTCTTTCCTTTTCTCTCTTTCTCTCCCCTTTTGAATCATTTCCTCCTTATTTCTCTCCATTTTCTTTCTTTTTCTTTTCCCCTTTCTCTCTCCGAGAAATCATCATTCGTCACTTGGGGGTAGAAATTGCCTCCCCATTTCCCTCAAGTCCCACATGTGGCCATAAAATTTCCATCATTTTTCCTTATTTCAGCAATTCCCTTTAAGGACATCATGCACTCAAGTGGTTTAATATGAGCCATGGAAATCAAATCTCACATTTACTAATCGCAAAGAATACTTATTAAAGGCTGTTGTCACACTTCTATGGTGCCAAGTGGCATCCCCTGAGGTTCGCTGTGTCATCCCACACCCTCACCATTTCTCGAAAACAGGAAATCCCGACCACTCAATCTAACGTAAAATTCGACGTGGTAGTTAAATTCTCAAGGTGGATTCATTTCAACGGAGAAGTCCGTTTCATTATCCGAGATCTAGAAAAATTCAGATTTTTAACCGAAATTCTATTTTACCTTTATCCAAAATCTGATTCTTCTCGTTTCACATTTGCGGCCTAAGAGGCGCCACATGTCATGTGCAGAATGAGTCAAACAATGAGCCAAGTGGGGCTCACATGAGACACATGGCATCATGCCATTGGAGGAAAATCCATGGTAGATGGATAAGGGATGAGATAAAATCCCATGAGTCAATGAAGGCTTGACAAGTGGCAAGTGAGAGGACATCTCACTTGACTAACTTGACCCAACCAATTTAGGAGGGAAAAGAAAGAGAAAAAGAGAAGGAAAGAGAGAGAGGAAGGGATTTTAGAGAGAGAGGCTCCAACTTCTCTCTAGATTTCTCAGTGATCGATCCAGCAAACTCCAAATGTAGGCAAAAGTTAAAGTTGGTCCCCACTGCAAAGCTATGCGCGGTATCGGATTTGTGGAGTTTCACAACTCCCGAGGTAGGGCTCTCTCTACTTGTTTTATTCTTTGGCTAAGAGTCATTTGAATGGTTTGGATGGTGTGAGGCCGTGAGTGGTCGTTTTGCTAGTCCCAAAGCTTGGGACTGAATGTTGGAAATTTTAGGACCCATTGTAGATAGTCCCGAACTGATTGCATACTGAAAATTGTCCTTGTGTGCTATATATTTGTGTGTTATTGCTTGATATTTGAATAACATGCAAATTATGTGTAGGATGTATAACCATCCGTGAATTGTCTATGTTGCATGTAGTTTATAAATATTCAGGTGACATGAAATAAATGCATTGGCATCATGCATTTGTATACACAAGAACATCACATGACATTGGGTGTGAGTGCATGGTTTGGGTCGATTCTATGTTTAGAGTCGACTATGGTAAGTCGGCACCGTGTTTGGTGTTAGATAAACTGTCGTGGGGACATGGTAAGATCGACATTATGGATGGTGTCGATGGTGGGCTCGGTAGCATGGGACATCGTCCAAGCTGAGTGTATGATTTTAAAGTTTTATTGTGAATTGTCCAGTGTTCGGAGGCTGCCCAAGTCTGAGGTGTCCGTTCGAAGGGTGTCCAGCGTTCCTGAGGATGTCCACCGCCTGAGTGGATGTCCAGATTCCTTCGAGGATTTCCCATGGTCGGAGTATGTCCCAGGGTTTCGGAGGATGTCCAAAGGATTTTAAATGTAAACAAATATTTTGTTTGAAAATAAATTTTCATACATGACAAGTCATGTGGAGTGAAATAAATATGACTCAAAAGTATCGACAAAGCACGTGTGACATTTGGCAGGATCATGCATTTGCTTGAATGTGTTTGGTTGCCATTACATATGCACTTAGGTGGAGAGTAACCCATGTAGGAGAATTCAACTACTGGGCATTACTCACCCTGTCGAGGGAAAAATTATTTTAGGTACTGAAGGCGCACCTGGGGATGAGATGCATCCGAGGCCTTAGAGGTGAAGAAATGGCCTAATATGGCTTACTGTGTATTTTTTTGTAAAAATCAAGTAAAGACCTGGGGCTGATAATTTGTAATCAAAACAAATTGTAATAAACTCCTTTTTGTATAAGATATACATTTGGTGAGTATGGATGTATGGGCCCGACGTGACCATTTTACTCATGTATGGGTCTTATGATATGAAACGCGACAGGGCTCAAGTAGTTGACGCTGGTCAACCTTAACCCCGGATTCGGGGCTGCATTTTCTGTAGCTTGATCTGACATGAATGTGCCGCTCATCTCATTAACAAAACTAGCTAACTATCTTTTTAGGATAGTTTGCGCTAGATTCGAGTCTCTTAACTTTTGATGAGCTCTTATTTTGCTTTATAGTCACTTTCTGATTCTATCGTTGGCGTGACTTATCATGTTTAGATCACGATGTGGATGAGGGTGGTTGAAGGCATGACTTAAGCCCTTAATATATCGTGATCATGAGCTTCGCACTTGAACACATATGTCTTAATTAAGGTTTGACCACCTTTTGCCATTGATTGCTTTTACAACTCTTACATTCTTTCCTACAAAGACAAAGAAAAGTTAAATAACATACAACATATTTCAATTAAATAAATGAAAATTATAAATTAAGTACATTTGAATCCGATCTTTTTAGAAAATATATAAATCAATATGCAGCTCAGGCAATTTAACTATAATTAATTGTAGAATGACAATATATAGATTTACAATTTATGTTTCATAGCATGAGCATGCTTATAAATATTTTCTACTATACATGGAATCATAAATTTTAATAAAACTAATTTAACTCATTTATATCTAATATTTTTATATCAAATGAAAATCACAAAATTCTATTTTGAAAAACCATATATTAATAGTGATGTAATTAAAGTATGAGCTACAAAAAAGTTAAAGATCATATTTAAATAAAATAAATAAACAAGTAGATCATTTTACAAAGAAAAGCTATATAAGAGGTTTTTGCCTTTTGGTTTACCTAATCATTCCGAAAAGTCTCATATATTAACATAAAAAGTTCTATTTGACCAGAGTATGCGGTGTCTAAATAACAATATGAAAAATGAGTAAACAATATGAATATAATTCTAAGAAAAAATATAGTTATAAAATCTCTAAAATAAATTTACATGCATTATAATCAAAATTAGTGAAGAACCTAAGAAAGATATTTTATTCTAGATAACAACTAGATTTCTATTTAATGTTCATAGTAATCTAAAAAGTATGTCATTTTCTAATGTTATATTACATTCTAATTTTTGTTATGTTATAATTTTTCGGTCAAAACTATAACTATAATATTTATAAGAAATTGATTCACTTATATATATATATATATATATTATTATATATATATATATATATATATATATATATTATAAATAAAAACCACATCCAAAAATAGTAAAACATAATAGTTGGTTTCTTCACATGAAAAGTATGAGCAAGTGTTGAAATGGATCAAAGCAATCAACAAAGAGAAAGTAAGTTCATTGGAGAGAAATCTAAAGTTTAGATCTTACATTACAAATACCAACTATTTGCAAAATCAAAAATCAAAATGATGGAAAATTGAAAACTCCAAGAAAAATACTTTAATATGCAATCGACCAAACCCAACCTATAAGTAGTAAAGGCTTAATATATAAGTTAGGTAAATATAAATTCTTTATTAAAGTAAAAAAATACTATCCTACTTAAATTTAACATAGTTGTCATTGTATACACATACAATTATTATTTTATGTTTATATATGAATGAATTCAAGGCTAAGCAAGACATACATCTTAACTTTAATATAATTATCATTGCATGGATATACAATTATTTTATAAATAAACATTAAATTCAAAGCTGAACAAGATACATAAGTAAAAGAATATTCAAATTTGTCATTCATACTACGTCCTAAAATATAAAATTGCAATGACATCTCGCCAATAGTTTTGATAGCCTAATAATAATTTTAGATGCACCATAGCTTTTGATGATGTTAGAACATAAAGCGGCTATATTACCTAATATTAAGTCTCATTAATTAATAGATACAATGAAGATAAGTATTGAAATAAGCTAATTATTCCTAAAGATAAACTGGTATATCTAACCTAACTATAAAATGAAGTTAAATCCATAGGTGAAGTATCTTTAAAATAAAATGGAGGGGATTGTGTGGCACTCTAGGTCGCGTGTTGTGTTCAGGTCGTGTCAACATACATGTATTCTACTATATTCACTAACCCGAACATGACACAAATAATAATCGTGTCAAAATTAACAAATTTAAACACGACTCAAAAGCAAAACATTAACCTAGAAAATTTTAATATTAATTAAACTCATTCCCTCATATTATTCTGCACTAATACTTAAAAATAATGAATTAAAATAAACTTTTCTTAATATTTCAAACCTAAGAAAACAATAATATTTTTTGGATTGTAAACCTTGATATTCATATATATACGTGTGTATTTCTCAAATCACAATTCATAAACTAAACTAATAGATAATTACATTAAAAATGATATATTTGGCACATAATAATAAAAATATTTTCTAAGCAGAAAAATGAGTCAAATATTTTTTAATATCTACAAATTTTTCAAAAACACTCATGATTAAGAAACAAATTATCCTTCACTAGTAAAAACACTGATTATAGACATAAATATTATATAACTATTATTGTACATCTAAAATTGATTTTTTCAATGAAAAATAAGATGAGCATACCTCATATAGTGACCATGTTTAGATGTTTGAGGAGTTTCAAGGTGGCAATGTCCTTATATCTACTAATTCATTCGAACATCAAATTCAAATTTAAATATGAAAAAATGAGAATATTATAAAGTGGTTAAAAAAAAAACAAACATGAACATTTTGAAGAAAGAAAATAAGACCACAAACAGCAAGGTGAAGTATTTCATAAACATCTCAGCATTTATAAAAATGCGCTAAGCAAAAAAACTTGGGGATTTCCACATTGTCACTAAGCTGTATATACCGGAACCATGCAGAGGTTATAAAAGTGGAACTTGTTCCATCAATCAACAAAGATAAAGTACAAGGATTTTAATTGCACATTTTGTAATACTCATATATTTTTTTAGTCCTATCCTAAACTTTTTGAGTCTCTAATTTGCAAACAAACACATCTATTTATCTTTATAGAGAATGTCTTGGTTCACTAATTATATGCTCAGAAAATCTAAAGATTGCATATTGTTTTACTTAATAGGCCACTTAGTTGTAGTAGAATAACCTCCATGGCTGCACAACATTGTATACAAGGCCTAGTCATGCATGCTCCTAATCCCTTGATCTTGTAGTTCTAAGAGGTTCATATGCAACCAATGTAAAACTCACATGCTTTAACATTGAGAAAGCCATTAGACACCATCCTTAACTCAAACAAGCCTTAGGATGCAAAGAGGCCTAAAATATATAAGTCAAAAGGCACATCAGTAATCATCCATGCACTAAAGCCTAATAAAATTTCATTGTCTTAAGATAACATATAAAAGAAAAAAAAAATACTCATCTTTCTTACCCATATTGAAATAAAATCATCATGTCTTGTTAAGTAATGGCTATGCTTCTTTCCAAATTTGTCCACAAATGCTCTAGTACTGAAAAGGAGCAAAACAATTCAAGAAATCAAGCAAATAAGAAATATTAAGCATATCAAAGAACAATGAAAGACACAAACTATGGATGTCAATCAATGACCTTAATTCTTTATTTTGTTGAGATCCCAAGGAATTGGGTCGATGTATGGTAAATATGAATACAGATCACCAGAATTAAAGAAGTTATTAAATATCTATCCCTAACCCTAGAAAAGTTTTAGAAAAGGACGACCATTTATACAAGCATATACCTAAACGTAGATACATAAATAAAACAAAAAGAAATATGATTTTAAGGTGATTATGTGACGCCCCAATTCCTGGGGGTCAGTTGACTACCCGTCAACCCGCGGAATACTAGTGGATGTCGGGTTACCCGACGCCACTCATGGTGGCACTCCAGAGTCTCCTTTGTACTGGGAGCTCCACCCAAATACAACACCCAGATAACCCGGGCCCTAATATACACAATGACCACACAGGTCTCATATACAACTATACCCGAGTAAATGACCTCTCGGGCCCCCGCATTATACTCACAACATATATCCCAACTATCCAACATAATCCATTACATGAGTAAAACGTTCACTTGGGCCCATAACCAATACTCATAAAACATCCAAACTATATATCATAGTTACAAGAGTTAATGATCTACTCTTATACAACACATATATTAAAAAAATGAAAACATTCTAATACATGCAAACCATCAAGCCGTATTCCACTTTCTTCTAAAAGGCCTTATGATGAACCGCTCTCGCACGCTCCCCGCACTAAAATAGTATCCTCGACAAGGTGAGCTAATGCCTGCAGTGGAATCACCCTAAGTGGGCTACCTCCACCCTGCCATTATGCAATGCCCAATGAAAAACATACATTCAAGTAAATGTGTGATCCTACTTTGAATGTTTTTCTATAATGATCAACTCCCTACCCCCGAGTCCTCCTTCACCGACTCCTCACACTTGCCTAAGCCAATGCATGAGAAACATGAGCCAAAAGATATTTGTTTATATTTATTTTGTTTTTATTTGTGGACAACCTCCGATATGTATATCAATTGGGTCGACCACGATTTCATATTATGTGTGGATTCACCCTCCGATGTATATCAATTGGGCCGCTCGACGATTGATATTTTTAGTATGGATCACCGATCATTAGCCATTTTTAGACAACCTCCGAAACCATTCTCTCTAGAATTACCTCATGCACTCACTCCCATCGTCCTAGGGTGCTCCCAAAGGCATATGGAATGGCGATGCCAATCGCATTTCGGGCTCAATGTAACACATGTAAATATATAATCATGCATATTCAGCATAATTTAAATCACACAAACATGTTAAGTGAAATTTCACATTTACATCAAAATTAGCTCATGTATAATGATCAAACACGAACGATTCAACTTGAATTACTCTCGACTAAACACATTATTTCACAAAAATTATTTTGTAAAACTATTGTCGGAATAGTGAAACCCTCACATTATTCCCTAAGAAATCACTAATCATAGGTTCACTTCAGGAACTCTGCCTCACGGCCATTTCCGGCCTCATACACATCAAAGCATGCATTAACACATAAATGCATTACCACAAACTCCACTCGGGCCGTGGAGCCACTATGGCCACCATTTGCTTAAAATTATAACACCGTCCCAAGATTGATCGATCAATGGCTCCCCCACCCGCCTCATTCAACTCAACCATTAACAAAGTACTTAAATAAAGAATAAAACCCAAGTAGGGAGAAACCCCCACCTCTCGAAGTTTGTCGAAACTCCTCAAATCCGGTGCCCACGCGTAGGTCTCTCCTTGTAGAGCAAATTTTCCTTCTTGTTCGACGACTCTCCGACCTGGCCTCTGATCTCTCCCCACGATTCTAGAGAGAAGTCTAACCTTCTCGCTCTAAAAACGCCATTTCCATCTTCTGCATCTTATTCCTCCTTCAATTCACATTTTTTTTCCTTTTTGAATTGTGGGAGACAAACACTATTGAGTGTTTTGTCTTTTTCTCATTTAATCAATTTCAAAATGACCATTATGTCCCTCTTTTCCTAGTTTTGACACTCGGCACTATCTCGACTATCCATTTTCATCCGTTCTCCACTCATGCCACTTATGGCACATGAGTACGTGTTATATGTGACTTTCATCGCATCGAAAATCGTTTTACGGCACCCGAACCGCGATGCCACGAAAAACGTGCCAACTCCGACTGTCTCAAAATTCGACGTGCTAGCTAGATTTCGTGGAGACTCCATCTCCAACCCAAGTGAAATCCGCTTTCTTGGCCATCCGAGATCTAGAGAATAAATTCGATTTTGACCGAAATTACGATTTTGCTATTTTTCCGTAAATTGAAATTTCGTGCCCACATTCTCCTCTAAAGGAATTTCTGTCTCGAAATTCGGACAATCACAACAATACATGCATATGTAATGCACTCTACCATGCATGTAAACAGGCATTTAAATCTCAATGACTAAACTAAGTACCTTCATCCCTAAACAAGAAGAGATAGGTGGCCCGCATCGTGTCCTCACGCTCCCACGTGGACTCCTCCACTCCATAGTGTCTCCATAGCACCCTCACTACCCCTACGCCCTTGTCACAAAACCCGATCACAAATCTATCCAAAATGCACACTAGTCCCTCCTCCTCGAAGGTCCCATCAATGTCAACCTCGACCGCCCAATCCACCACATGAGCTGGATCCGGAGTATACCGGGAAGCGCCGGAGACGTGAAATACCTCGTGGACACCTATCATGCTGGGCGGTAACGCCAACCGGCACGCGCAGTCAGCATTTCCACCCTCTCGAGTATCCTCGAAAGGTCCAATAAACCTCGACGATAAATTTCCCGCTTCCGAACCCGACCACCGCTTCTTCGCATGATGATGATGGATCAAACACCTATACAAATTTGTGGACGTTATCACCAAAGACTATTATCTAACCCCAAAGAATAATGCCATGAAACTTGTTTGTTGTGTTCTTATCTATTATACCGATTAAAAGCGCTTTCTTAAGAGTAAATCATTTTCTTCTCGGTTTTGATCCAAGATGCCTAGTGTATAGGTTTAACAAGTAGTAATTGGATTTATGTCCAGATATCGATCCCATAGAGATCTCAAGAATTCTCAATCAACTACCCTGACTACTCAAACTTTATACTATTTGGACTCTGATAGGCAATTGAAATCAGCTTTGCAAACCTTGAAATGTAAAAAGCCTAAGATATGTGAATTAATAACAAAAATGAATTAAAATCAAATTAAAATAGCAAATCGGGGATGAATGGGTTATCTTTTAAAGGGGAGCATTGAAAATATCGCTTATCAGAACATCAATTCCTACAGACGGTGACCGAAACTTCGCTCATGAACCATAGATTTAAAACCCGTCCAAGGAATATGATGTAAAGGTACTGATCTCTCCATACGCCACTGCTTCATCATCTGTAATCTCTTCCCTGTTTCTTTTCGAAGACAGAGGATTGATAACTACTTTTAATCCAAGGCCTGCTCTGTGTATTTTTCTTTTTCAATACTTAATTCTGCAACATGGACTATAAACCTTAGCTCCTAATACATAGTCATAGCATGGGTTTACACTTTACCGTTTCTTCCTCCAAATTGGAACAGCCTATATCCTTTCCTTTGATTAGATCCTGCTAACAATGGGATTTGAACTGGATCAGTTCGACCGAGGTGAACTCTCGCATTTAAATGGATAAGCCTATTCAACCTTACTCGATTTCAAGTAAGAAGAAGATTTATCGATGAATTACGTAGCTCATTAGATCACCATCGACATTCAGATACCTTTCGTAAATTGTTCACTCAGGATCGCCTTCTCCTCAGGTCACCTGTAGGGCCTCCCGAAATCGGGGGAGCAACGACAATCCTATTATGGGTATAAGACGCTACATTGGGATCACATGTAATACTCAAAACCAAAGAAGTAGATTTACAAACCGATAGTTCAATAGCTTCGCGAATTTATGTGAAAGATAATGACAACAAGAAGGCCCATTTAATGAAGCCGGGTTCTAAATCACTAGATTACACCCTACAATGGCGCTACCGATCAAGAAACCACTGTGAATCGGAAACTGAGATCCGACCCAAAATTTGTCCGAATTCATAATTCAGCAAGAATTCAAAGAAATAGAATTCCTCGATTCACCTTCTACTTTAATAACTAACGCTCGTGATCCAAATTTGAACGAAATAAATAAAACTAATCTAAAATAAAAACAAAATAAAGAAAAGAAAATTAAAATACAAGAGCCTTCGCCTACCTGCATCTCTTTGAATACGAGAGTCGCTTCCTTCGCAGCTCGCAGATTTAGGGGTTCTCAAGTTGGGCTCCTAACTTCGATGTGCACTCCTTGTGGATTTCGTGATTAACTGGCCCATTTGAGTTGTTAATGTCGCGACCTGATTCGTCGCTGACCAATAGTCTCAGCTACGCCAGCGTGCTTTATTTGTCGCGACTTTCCTTTAGCATCCTCGATCCGATGTCGCGATCGCTTAAATGATGTCGCCACCTCTTCTTGTAATCGCCGCCGCTAATTCACTAAATGACGCCGCTGAATTTTAACTCGGTAACCGATGTCGCTGATCACTCAATGACGCCGCTAATCTTAGTTCTTTGCAACCGATGTCGCGTAATTTAATCGGTCGACGCCGCTAATCTTAGTTCTTTGCGTAACCGGCGTCGCGACCACCAATGACGCCGCGACCTTAATTCCTTTGCACCGATGTCGCGACCACTCGAATGACGCCGCTGTAATCTTTAATTCCTTGGGTAATTACGCCGCGACTAATCGAATGACGTCACACATCTTCTCGATTCAAGGTTGATGTCGCGGATCTTCTTCTAGATGTCACACCTCTATGTCTCGCCTCCTTGAAAACTATGTCACGATCCCATTCGTGTCACGACCTCCATGTCTACCGCCGCCTTCACTCCCGCGTGACTCGAAATTGTGTCATGGACATCATATCTTGTTCTTCATTAATTTATGGGTTGCCCTGACTTGAGTTTCGTTGCGACCGCTGCTCGCTTCTTCACGCTCTTTATGTCGCGACTGGAGTTTTGTGGTTGCGACCTTGATGTGATTCTTCATCACTGTCAAGGCGTCGCTACAACAGGTCCTTTCTTCCTCGTGCATTTCTTCTGTTGCAACATCATTTAGCCAATCGTGTCATTCCCGCTAGCCGCTTCTGCTCCTTTTGATCGCAATATCCTCTTTCAATTTCCTCACAGATAGCGCTTTTGGGTGAGTTATTCAACATTTCGCACATAAATCGGGCTTCTTTAGATAGAAATCAATCGAAAAATGGGACTGAAAATGGGATGTGACTTTAAGCCATCAAACTCCCCAAACTTAAATTTTGCTTGTCCCTGCCAAAGAAAAGAAAGATTTGCTCGTCTCTCAAACAAAAGGACATTTTCTCTCAGATTATTTGCAAATGCAACCAATTTAATTGAAAGACTAGAATTCGCATTCTTTCTGTATATCTAGCTTCAAGTCCGTATGAAGGTTAGTCACTACTTAATCCGTGTACAAAATTAACTATTGAATGGTTTTATAAACAAGATAGCCGGCCGATCCACAAAAGTAGGTTGGTCTTCTTTTCTCTCTTTCTTAGTGAGTCAGTTAACCCTCCGAGGTCCTTTCCAATACGCTTTGATCCTTTCAAGATTTTTCAAATTCCATATGCTTGTTGTTCATATTGGATCTCCACTAATGTAGGTAATTCCAACCTTCAAGATCAATCGCCCTTTCAGTTTCAGAATGTCGCCTGGTCAATGGGCGGTGGATGGATGGAACTTTAGGTTAAGATTACCTTTGACTTTCTCCTTTACTTAACCCGCCCTTCTTTTCCTTTGCAACTTCTTTAATTGATTCCCAAACTTCATCCTCGGGGCCTTCTTTGATTTCTTTCTCGTTTAAAATTGTTCGTTCCCATTTCTCATTTGTACTTCCTCACTCGTTGGAATTTTTTCACCACCCTTCAGGAATAGTGCAATGTTATATCTTTTTAGGCTTTCTAACACTCTTAGCGAACTTTGGGTTAGTAGCTCCTATACCAGTTGGCATTAGGGTACTAGGTGTTGAAACACCCCTAAGAACTTAATTGTTCAAGAGAGTTAGGCCACAAGACAAAACTTCTTCCTTTAAGCTTTCTTTCGTTGTATCCTCCCGCTTTAGATCTTTCTCTTCACCCTTTTTTTTGTATTTTAGTTCTCCAAAATAATTTCAAACTTTATCTCTTCCTCCTTTGGAATTTTTGATAATCGTAGGTTCTTTATCGGGAGGATTAATTATCTAGGATGGCTCGGGATTTCCAATGGCTAAGTTTCAAGATAAGGATTGTTTCGCTCAAATTCAGAACTGGTGGTGGCGTGCACATATAAATAAGGGTGGCTAGAATGGCTCTCAAGATGCCAAGGGATGGCCTGCATCATTTCTGTTAGTTGTATCACCTAGATTTCGCCTTGATCAATCTAACAAGTCGAATCTTCGCTTGATTAATCGTGACTAACCCTAAGGATGTCCTTGACTCACTTCAGTTGATGAGGAGTTACATGATCTAAGGTTCACTAGGTTCTTTGGCTTACTGTTTATACTTCAAACCAAAATATATATATTTTTTTTCTTCAATCAGATAATCTTTCCTTTATCTCTGACTCCATCACCTATATTCAAGTCAATTATGCAACTGTGGTTTCAATTCAATTATATGTCATTCTGCCCTTATTCTGCAATTATTTGTGTTTCAGCCTATCTTCTAATCAAACTACTTCAACTAGCTAAGATTATGATATGTGAGCATTTTCATTCATGAGGTAAATCCTACTGTTATTCTTCTAACAATTAAAGAAAAAAAGTAACAAAACAATCTAACTTCAAACAACATCAAACAAATTTTCTTATTTTATTCATGAGATTATGCAAAAGTTGAGAATAACAGGCTGGAAGTGAGGAAGAGATGGATAAATCAATGGGAAGATCTATTTTTTTCTTTTTGGGGGAGGAGCAAAGATGTTGGGAGGATCTAGATCAAGGGTAGCCAAATTAGTTGAATCTCAGAAACTTCATTTCGCTTCTCTTCTTCTTCTCAGTTATTCTCTCATCCTGTTCTTCAAGGATCAATTCAAGCAGGAGATCTAACCTTTGTTCGGGACATCTTGTCTTTCCCAATGTGTTCATTGTGTTCTCCATTTCAATATGACTTTCTAAAAATTTGGAAAGATTATTGTTGATCAAATCCAAAATTTTCGCTTCGACTTTCTTCTCGAAGGCATCTTTGTCATCAAGCTCTCGATCTCTTTCCTTCATCCTCTTCTCGAAGTCCTTTGAACATTAACATGTAGGAGGAATTTGAATCCCTTTTGATCTCGCCTCCCCTTAGTTTCGGCTTCCTCGATTCGAGTCCCTTTCCTTATGAGTGCTAGGAGTAGAGAATCACGTATCATACCGATTGTTGTAAATGACTCATGGCTCGCCACTTCAGAGATCGTGTGATCTCTTCCTCCATTTCTTCTGAATTTTTCCCTCTTGATGCTCCGTGATCTCCTTCATCTCGCTCTTCCCTTCGTTCATTTCTTCTTCCCATTGTCGATCTCTTCTTTCAATTTAATTCATACACTTCCTCTCTCGACTTTTTGTCGGATGTTCCATTCCCTTCTTCTTCCATTCTCCCTCCCCGAATGGAACTCCAGCACTCCATTATTCGACATTCCCCCAGCTCCCTGTAGCTTTCACCAGTTCTCTCAAATCTCTGCTCCCCGATAGGGGGAGAGCTAGCCGGGGCTGAGAAATTTATAGGCTTCTATCATCTTGTTCTCTCAGCCCTCCGCAAACATAAAGGTGTTCCCTTCGATGTGCTTTCGATCTTCTTCTTCTTTATCTCGCAACCGTATGGGTGTCCTCTTCTTTGTCTTGCATTCTCATTTTCTCTTCCTCTTGAATCTGCTTCTATTATAACCCCCTTTTTCTTTTGATTCCTAGGCTCCTTGCTTACCCCCACGTATAGCGGTGAAACCTCGGGGCACTCTTCTTCTTCTTCCCAAGTTCCCTTCACACCATCCCTCAAACATAAATTTTGTGATAGTTGTCGGGTGAGGGATCAAACCCCTTTATTCCCTTCCTATGGTATCTCATTATTGAGTTTCAATGACTACCCAAAGATGTTTGTACCCTCTCAAAGCATGGCATAGAGAATGATCATTTGTTCCCGCACTGCGCGTATACATGCTTCTGGTTTGAACTACAATGGGAGGCCAGAAATAAACCATACCTTGCCTCTTCGCCAAATCTCCCCTGTTTATGGTCTTTTGCTCTCCCCTTCCTTGACCCCATTTCACTTTACCGTATGTCAACTTTCTTGCAATCTTCTCACGGTTAGGGTTGTCTACTATCTTCTTGTATTTGGATCCATGCTTCTGCCCCTCCATTCCGTACATTTCATTGATGGTTTCAGCTCCACACGCAAGACCCAAACTCCTCTAACATAAACAGAAGTTATCCTTCTCCCACCAAAGTTGAGTAGAATTCTCGAATCCATCATTACAGACATCCAGACTTTTGATGCTTGCGTGGGTTTCCCCAACTCCTTGTTCTATTAGTTCCTGAGGCGGGGATATGGGTTTTGTCAAACCTCTTTCTCCGACAAAACCCTTACCAAAGATAGTACTTCTTCCGATGAGAAAGCTTCTTCGATAATGACCTGTCTTCCTCTCTTCTGCTGCTTGTCATTTCCCCCTTTTCTCCGTTGCTTGGAAATTATTGAACTTCGTTGTTCCGACAAGTGTGTTCCTCCCCGTTGGTTCCTGACGAACTTCTCCTTCGGGCTGAGTATATTCTTCCATGATATCGCTCAGATTTGGGACGAGGGTTGACGGTCCGGCCATTTGAGAAATAGGAATGTTTTTAGGAAGATTTTTGGATCTAGGGTTTGCAAGAATTGAAAACCAGGGAATATGCGAAGATGAAAAGTTGTATTTGTTTCAAGGAATGAAATAGTGGTGGAGGGAATTTCAAACTTTTGCTGGTCTAATCATTATTTGTGGACTTTATTACTTCATTTAATTGCGCCTTGTCACACTTAAATTTCTTCAGTCAGAATTGTGTGCTGTCATTAAATAAAGGGCAGATTTAAAAGTTGCCCTGCTGGCACACTTTTCTCTTATGTCGCGACTTATTATTGTTTGTCGACATATGTAAGTCAGGGGAGGACAATAGATCATCAAAGTTGAGACATCCGCATTTCTACCCCTTTCGTCAACAAGTACTCATGACATAGCTGGAGTTGTCGCGACCTTCACTACTCTTTGAATGGTCTGTTCTTGTCGCACCCAATTGTTCCGTCAGCGATATCAAATGTTCTCGTCAGCGACATAACTTTATGTCGCGAATTTTGTGCTCTTTTGTTCTCCTCGCACTTACCGTTGCAACCAATAAAGTAATTTGATGATCTGGTCGCGACTTAGTCTGTACTTGCCCTAAATTTGATGATCAGACAGCTTTGCACTCCTTATTAATTTTGCAAATTCTTAACATCCAATAAAGTACTCCCAAACAACAATTCAAACATGCATTCTATTTATTCCACATAATTTGTTTAGGGAGAAAAATACTCCCCTTTTTCAAGTCGCCCTATCCTGTGAAGTGCTGGAGCCGTCCTAGAGTTGGTTCTTTCTCAACTAAGCCCTGCGATTCTTCTTAGGCACACTGTAACAATTTCAAAAAAATTTAATTGATCAAATACTAACTTAGCAAATCCTAACAAATCATTACAAGTATATAAAAAAAATCAAAATGAGTAATTAAAAAAATCAAAATCTATATAAAGAAGCAAAATCTATACGGGTCGCTCCCATTTAGCCGCTTCGCTTTGAGTCCTTAGTCGACTAGTCGCTTAAGCTCCTCTCTCTCTTAATTCATCAGCCGAGTTCTTCTTTTCTTTCTCCCGTTGAGATAGTGCTTCGCCACCATTAACCTTGAACTCTTCCCACACCCTAAGTGTTACCGCCTCCAAAGGTAGTATCAGACACCACCGTATATGGTCCACCCATTTTGATTTCAACTTCCTAGAAATAATCTTAACTGAGTTAAATAGCGTAACCCGAACCCTCAAGCCTAACTTTTTTTCCTCGTAATCCTTTGATCATGCTACTTTGTCTCTGTCTCTTGTATATTCTAGCATTATCATAGGCTTCGCTTTCTCGCCTTCTAGTTCATTCAATTGGAGCATTCTCTCTTCCTTTGCAATTTTAAAATTGAAGTTCAGCATCTTGATGGCCCACATGGCTTTGTATTCCAATTCAAGAGGGAGGTGGCATGGTTTGCCAAAGACCACTCAGAGCTGACATCCCACGGGAGTTTTGAATGCAAATTCCGTAGCCCAAAGTGCATCATCGAGCTCAGAAGACCAATCTTTCCGAACTTTGGCGCCTTTCCAGATCCTTTAATCTCCCTATTGGAAATTCTGCTTGTCCATTAGTCTCGGGGGTGATATCACTTAGGCTCATTATATGTTTGATCCCATACTGGCTTACGAGCTTTGCAAATATTTTGTTTGCAAAGTGGCTTCTCACACGATGATAGTCCCTCCGTAAGCTCCGAATCCGTTTCAAATGTTCTTTTACAAGAAACTAACAACTGTGTTAGTGTCATTCCTTGGACAAGTTATTGCTTCCACCCATTTGGAAACATAATCCACTGCTAGCAATATATACAAGTTTCCAAATGATGGTGGGAAGGGTCCCGTAAAATCTATCCCCCATACATAAAAAATTTGCACCACCAATATGCCTCGTAGGGGCATGTCATTTCTGCTGCTGATATTTCCAATCTTTTGGCATCTATCACATAATTCAATCTATCTCTATTTTTGAAGATAGTGGGCCAATAAAATCCCGATTGGAGTATTCTTTTATGAGCTCTTTTTTTTCTCCGAAAAATGTAACCCCATATGGTGATGCATGGCATTCATTCACAATCTTGCATCGTTTCAATTTCTCCGCACACATCTTCTTATAATCATGTCAAGACCTCTTTAAATAGCAAAGGTCATCCTGCATGTAGTAACTGCCTATCCTAAGCTTTCTTTTCTGCTGGTAGCTGAATCTTCTGTGAGAATTACTCCGCCAAGCTGGCACTACGATATCAAGATACCATGGAGTTGGAATGACAATCAAACAGCTTGCTCATTCGAAGTTCCTCTGTTAATTCCGCCTCCTCCTCTTCCTCGCTTTTGTTTTTCTCACTGGACAAGGATCAGCTATCACATTGTCACAACCCTTCTTATCTTTAATTACCGTATCAAACTCTTGTAGTAACAACACCCAATCTTATCAGCCTTGGTTTGGCTTCCTTTTTCGACACGATATTTGATTGTCAGACACAATGTAAATGATACCATGATCCCAAAATGTATGGCTCGACTTTCTCACAAGCAAAATCCATGGCTAGCATCTCCTTTTCAAAAGAGTTGGAATAGTTTTCTCAGCTTCATTGAAGGTCTCCGCTTAGCATAGTATATGGCTCAATATCTTTTCTTTTCTTTGCCCCAATACACCCTATCATAAATCACCTGCATCACATTATTTCTAATCCCCGATCCCATTCCTGTGTGCAGCCATGACGGTACCAACTAACTGACCTTGATTTCTTCAAAGGCTGCCTTGCAGGAGTCATCAAAACTAAACTTTGAGTTCTTTCTCCAAGAATTCAGATAATAACTGCTATTTTTGAGAAGTCTTTGATGAATCTCCTATAGAACTAAAGATGCCCCAAGAAACTCCTCCTTATCCCTTTAACGCTTGCGGGTGGTGTAAGAGTCTTCGTAATCGAAACCTTTGATCGGGTCCACTCTAGTCCCGTAGCATAAATTTTATGACCAAGAACACACCTTCAAGTACTAATAAATGGCACTTTCTTCCCAGCTTTTACGTTAGCCGTTTGTCCTTGCATCTGCTAATCAAGCCTGTGTTGTTTAGACAATGCTCAAAACTGGATCCATATACTGTGAAGTCATCCATAAAAATCTCCATGATCTCCTCAACCAAATCTGAGAACATGGACATCATACACCTCTGAAAAGTAGCTGGAGCATTGCACAACCCAAATGGCATCCTTCCTCAAGGCAAGGTGTAACACTCGAACATACCCTAGTTGTTTTCTAAATATGTTAAATATTACGCCGGCATAAATTGAAATTTAAAGTAAATCGCGGAAATATGTAGATTTATAAACCTTAAATTTGACTAATTATAAAGGTAAACCGAAATTTGTCCAAAGAGGGACATCAAAGACATGTGGATTATGAAATTAGAGGCCAAAATACAATTTTTATGAAAATTGAACATAAATTAGTTAAAAGTTAATGGCTAGGAATGCTAAATAACAAAAACCTTAATTATAAAGAGAAGTTGGGAGACCAAAAATGCATTTTTGGTCTCCAAACAAGGTAGCTTACGGGAAGGAGGAGGAAAAAGGAAGGAGAAGAAGAGAAAGAAGAAGAAGAGGAAGGAGGGGAGCAAATCCAAGGTATGGATGCTTGACTTTGGTATGGAACTATGAATGTTTAAATGGAATTCTCAGTTTGCGTGGAAGGTTCATGTACTGTAGGTTAGGAGTTGCTCCAAATCCTGTTAGGTTGTTAGGATTACATCCTAACCAAAGTTTTTCTTGAAAGTAGGGGTGCTAAAATTCTAAATGGCACAAGATCGGTATGAAATCCTCATTTGAGGAGGATTGCACTGTGTTAGGGCTTACAACAAACCCTAAATAACCTTTATAATTGGTTTATGTATGGGTTATAACCCATAATATAGTTGTTTTGGGAGGTATTCATGATAGGTTTTTGATCTATGGATGAAAGTGTATGAGAAAGGGGAGAAAATACCCATTCTGGGCATTTTCGGGTGAAGTGTACCGGTACACCTTGAGTTTGTACCGGTACACTTTCGGTTCTGGTCATTTTAATGAAGTGTACTGTATACATTAAGGGTGTACCAAGACACCTCTGTTTCTCGGTTTTCCTCGTTTGACCAGTTTTTATTTGGGCTATAATTTTGCTCATTTCTTATCCGATTTGAGTTATTTAAGTGGACAATTAAAATAGACTTCAAGGAAAACCAAACATAATCTAATAGGTACCTCCAAATTCTGATTGTAGATAGCCCAAAAATTCACTCAAAGTGGGGCTATGTGCAAGCCCATTTCCTGCATCAATTGATCATAGAGTAGTCCTTGTTGTTTTGACGACTTGGAGTTTCGTGTTCAATTGGGTGATTCCAGCTGGAATAGAACCCTTAGCACCTTAGCTTTGAATGAGTACAAAGAGATATTTTAAATATGAAGTTAAGACCCCGAAAAGTGAGAGCAGCTTCAAAACCTGTCCCTGCACCAAAAGAAAATGACTCAAGCATGAAAATGCCATAATTCTTGGTTTGATGATCCGATTGGAGTGATTCCACCTCTGGTAAAGTGATTCATAGGAAGAATAAGAATACATGAATAAGGTGTGATTACATACACATCATACTTTACCAGTATATGAAATACGATCTGTCATGAACACATAATGGGGCTAAGAATGCCTTATTATAAAATAGTAAGTTATTGAATTCATATAATGAGAAAATGCCTAAGACCAGGTATTAAATGACACGGCACTCCTATTCTGATTAGTACTTCGGTACCCCAGCACGTCTGAACTCCCGATTAGTACTTCTACTCGATTAGTGCTACTGCACTCTTGTTCTGATTAGTACTTCGGTACTCCTATTAGTGCTCCTGCACTCCTGATTAGTACTTTGGTACTCCTGATTAGTGCTAGCACTCTTGTCTGGACAGTAATTTTGACTGCATACGGCACTCCTGTCCGGTTATGCCACGGCACTTCGTCTCCCATTAGTGCTATATAATTTCGTTGTACACTGAATCTGCTGTGCTACGCACTTGCATCGTATAGTATCTTCTGATACTTATTTGTAGTCGTGGTCTTACAAATTTATTAGACCGGGTCTAGGTATTCCCATAATTATATGATAATAACCTGAACAATGAATAAGAGGACATGAAGTGTATCGCCTGATCCTCAGAATACCAATTTTTGGTATTTCGAATATAAGCTCAGAACTCCTAAGGGACTCAATAAATATAAGTCCTGTAATACAGTATAAGTCCAGTAGTACCTACGGGTACTTCCGTACAATGAACCTGTGTAGTACCTATGGGTACTTTTATATAAGAATAAGCATAAGTAATTGTATAAACCTACAAGAGATGAATGCATGTAATTTCTCTGGAGCATCCGTTATTGTTATATGCTTATTATAATCAGGTACATGCATATTATATATGTTTCCCACTAAGCGTGAAGCTTAGCTTGGGCTTTAATCCGTGGTACAGAGAAGACGCTCCGAGAACTTCCGCGCATTCTTCAGGCCAACACACGAGTAGGGGTTCATCACTGTAGGTTCCGCACTGACCGCAAGAATTGCAAATGTATAGTTTGAATATGTAATGGGACTTAGTTCTATATGTGGTATTAATCAGAACACCACTATGGTGGTAGTTTTATTTTGGACTTTTTGTATATGATGTTGATATATTATAAGACTTTGGATATACCAATGTCTAATTAAGGTAAAGAGTCCTGATGTTCTCGCCTTGGAAACCGCCCGATCCCGCCACCAAGTCTACTCCTGAATCGAGGCGTGATGTTGGTATCGAGCCTAGCTGAGCGCCGAAAGAGTCTAAGATTTCTGATGCACCTATGTAGAATGTGTTAGCCTAATGTGGATGTCTTTTTTCTGTTTATTGTCTAGAATGGATCCACTTCGAAGCCGGGCTGATGAAACAAATTGAGCGCTAATCTGATCCATCCGCTTCCGGTCCGTCCGAGTCAACGATGAATGAAAATGCTTCAATCAAGCATTGTAAAGTCTCTCGTGATAATGCAGGGTCTTAGATCGACTCACCGCCCGAGCCCGAAAGTGATGCAATACCTAAAGCATGGAGTGGAAGAATTCATGGTACAAGTATGGAAGAACTACAAAGTTTCTAGTTTCGGCTTGAAAACTTGAAAGGGTTTAGATGAAACGAATGTCCAGTTGACCAAAGGTCACATGTGCGTTTCATTGCCGCAAGGTGCAATTTTATGATTGCGGAAGCTGGTTTTGAGAAACCACCAACCCTGCATCCAAGCATAGCTGACTACTTCACAATCGGTTTAATAATGGCGCATGTCACCGGATGATTACAAGGAATCAAATGGAAGAAATTCTTTGACTCTAAGACAAAGTGGAAGTTCTGACAAAGGGTCGAATAAGGAGAAAGAATTCAGCCGCCTCAAGAATGAAAATCTGAACTGCTTCATGAAAATTCGGGATGTGGACAGCGTGAGGAGGGCCTACATGAGTTTATCAAAAGGTACTTACACAGCACAAGAGACCACTTTATTAGCTGGTACAGGTTATGAGTACCAGAAATCTGAAATGAAGAGTCAAGAAAGAAAGAAAGAGGAAAAGTCTTCTTTAAGAGGGGGTTCCTCTCGGAAAGACCTAGAGAGTCACAAGTTGATTCGCAAGACGAGGTCTCAGCCATGCGGTAGGGAGACAAGGACCTACCATGACACAAAGTTCGGCCGAGGCATCTCTTAACTGACAAGAGGAAAGCATGTATGCCCACATTGCCACAAATATCATCGTGGTATTTGCAGACGAGTAATTGGGGGTTGTTTCCAATGTGGGAGTATGGCTAGCACGTGATAGCCAACTGGTCTCAAGAATACCCTAGAAACCTCAAGGAAGTGGTGAGGGTCAAATGTACTCCACAAACCCAGTAAGGGTAGAGGACGGCGGCTCTGGGGCGTAGTGTACGCTTCGAGACAAGAAATCGCCCCTACACGTCCCAAGACGAGCTTATGCGATGAGAGCTCGAGAGAAGATCCCACATACCGTGGGTTACGGGTACATTCACTCTCTTTGATATTGATTTGTATGCTTTAATTGATCCGGGCTCTACACATTCATATATATGCATGGAACAAATGAGCGATAAACTACCTGCAGTAGAGCTGTTAGATTATGACCTGCTTGTTACAAAGTCCTTCAAGTACAAGTTAGAGTCAACTGTGTATAAGAATTGTCCCTAATGGTCCATGATAGGAATCTTCGCTGATCTAATTGCTTTGCCTTTTCAGCAGTTTGATTTGGATTCGGGAATGGATTGGTTACTCAAACATCAGGCCATAGTTGACTGTGATAAGAAAATAGTCTGCTAAATGTCCCGACCGCGAAGTAAACCATACAAGGTATCCGATCTTAATCAAGCATCAAAATTTTGTCGCCCAGAAACCTGAATGCCTGAGAAAAGGTTGTAATCCTTTTGGCTTTGACTTTGACTCCAAACGAGCAAGAAAATCTCTAGAAAATATTCCTGTGATTAGGAGTCTCCCGAATGTGTTTCCCAAGAGCTACCTGGAGTACCACCCGAACGAGAAGTGTGACTGGCGAGTATCTTAAATACTCATTTTATCCCTGCGATTTAGTTAGTTTTTCTTGTGTTTTTATGTTAAATAAGTGCCCTAAT
This sequence comes from Tetrastigma voinierianum, assembly GCA_016808115.1. Taxonomy (NCBI): domain Eukaryota; kingdom Viridiplantae; phylum Streptophyta; class Magnoliopsida; order Vitales; family Vitaceae; genus Tetrastigma; species Tetrastigma voinierianum. The sequence continues at coordinate 14,688 of JAEQBH010009455.1, read as the reverse complement.
GCTCTAAAAAGTTCACTCCTATGATCAGGTCATCCATTTGGTGGAATTGTGCAAAATTGGAGGAAAACTGCCAGCAAAGCAAACAGGAGAGGGGCTACTGAATTTGACATTTTGCATCATATGAGCTCCTATTGCATCAATCCATATATGTATGGATTCTACACTCAAGAGCTTAGGGATACCAAGCACCAAAATTTGAGTCTCGAACAAAGAAGTTATGCAAGTTCCAAAACTTGAAGAAATCAGCAAACATTGCAGCACCTTCAGCAGTGAGAGGCTACTGTATTTGACTGTTTCAGAACTATATGAGCTCATATTGCAACAAATCATGGCGGATGATTCTACATCAAGAGTTTCCAAAGTACCAAGAACACCCAAATCGGAGTTCGTATGACAAAGTTATGACTTTATCGGTTACCAAAAAACAGGGATTCGCAAAGAACGTCGCGACAGCGAGAACCAACGCCGCTGGACGCTGCGCAAACAGAGCATCCCGACGTCGCGATGTTGCTGCACGACGTCGCGACGTTCGGGGTCGGTTTGGGTGGATTTTTAGCCCAGTTTGAGCCCATAATGGAGGGTTTTTAAGCTCAAACCCGAAAGAGAGCCAGGAGGAAAGCACTGTGTGGCTCTGAGAAGAGGACTCCTGTCCACACTTTGTGACCAAGGAGGAGGTTTGGAGCTGTTTTTGAAGATTCGGGAGAAGATCATGAGATTTGTGGAAGAAAACTGGTGACTCACCATCATTTTGATCATTATAGTTTCTTCTTCCTCTTTCTCATGTTTTATCCCTAAGTTTATGATGTATCAAACCTCTATCAAGTGCTTTAAATTCATGTATCTAGGTTTTGCTGTGTATTGAACATGAGTTTTATATCTATTTGTTAATGTCTGCTTTCTATTGTTTCAGAATGCACCTCATTGATTCATACTTTTGGTTCTATTTATATTGATTTCTGGCTAATCTCAATGTGGTGAGGGTTCTTGCAAGATCCGAGAAGGGAGTAAAGAAACTGCACATAGATGAATCAACCTAATTAGCCTCGATAAAGGTAGAAATTATTGGTACTCAGAGGCGTGTGAGAGACTTTTTTGGATCTTAAAGCATCTCTAATGCTTGGGCCGAGCTTGAGAAGCAAAAAGACCGAAGAAGGGTAGATTATTCGACCTCTAGAGAGGCTTATAATTAAATTAGACAAAAGCTCTTTGGAAAGCATTTTCATGAAACAATAGAGTAGAATTTGACTTAGATCTAAGAGGATTGTCCACGCACTGGCACCCTAGGAATTTATCATCTCTTGGTATCCCTTAGCTAAGTAACTCACTAGTTGATTTAGAAATTTCAGTAGTTTAGTTTAAATTTTGTTTTACTATCACAATTGTTAGTTTGGATATTAGAGAAGTATTATAATTCGTGACTTAGCATCCCCATTTTCCCCGCGGATCGATATCCGTATTTGGGGTACACTTTATTACTTGACAAGCGTATAATTTGCGTTAATAGGCACTCTTTTATATTTTTTCTCGTATTAATTTTATATACACATCACAAAAACGCCATCAACTTCAATAAGTTAAAATAGTGAATGACTCCTATTTCGAGGACACCTTACCGTATGGCTCCAACTAAACTGAAAGAGTTGAAAACTCAGCTACAGGAGCTATTGGATAAGGGTTTTATCTGACCTAGTGTCTCACCTTGGGGTGCGCCGGTTTTATTTGTTAAAAAGAAAGATGGCACTCTTCGATGTGCAGTACTGACCACCGCAAGAAATAAACAAAGTAACATTTAAGAATAAGTACCATGCAAGAATAGAAGATTTATTTGATCACTTAGAGGAGCAAGTGTCTTCAAGATAGACTTGCGATCGATATTATCAACCCGGTAAAAAGAGATTGATGTCCCGAAACAGCTTTCGTAACTGCTATGGCCACTCAGCGAGTTTTTGGTCATGCTACTCGCTGACTAACGCCTCCACCAGATGATGGACTCGATGAATGTGGTTTTCCATTTCTATTCGATCAATTTGTTGTGGTATTTATTGATGACATCCTGGTGTATTCTCTAAGATGCACGTGAACATGAACACCATTTGAGGATAGTGTTGCAAACTTTGGAGAGAGAATCCGCTTGTTCAAGTTGGCAATGTGATTTCTTGGCTTATGAAGTGTCATTCCTGTGCCATATCAGATTCGTTGTATGCACAGAGTGGACCAAGAAAACTTAAGTAATCAGGAATTGGGAAACCTCCTCGGAATGTAACCGAGGTGAGAAGCTGGCTTAGCAGTTATTATCGAGATTTGTACAAGGCTTTTCGCTTATAGCATCCTCACTACAAGATTACTCCTAAAGTGAGTGAAGTTTGAGGATGACAAGTGCCAACTAGCTTTTGAAAGATTAAAAGAAATATTGGTTAAAGCACTAAGAGTTGATTCAAATTTACTGGTAGGGATTACACAAAGATACAAGTGTTGATGCTTCGAGGATAGGTTTGGGATGCGTGATTGATGTGATGGGAAAGTGGGTGGTTTATGCTTCTAGGCAATTAAAGCCGCATGAGCAAAACTATCCCACACACAATTCGAGTTGGGGCAAAACAGAGGCGTTTGCTTTGGAAAATTTGGCGACACTATTTATATGGAGAAAATGTAGAATTTTCACTCGATCATAAGAGTAAGGAAAGATTTGCTAACTCAAAAGATTTGAACTTGAGGCAACGCCGGTGGTTGAAACTATTAAAAGACTATGACTGTATAATTGATTACCACCCCGGAAAGCAAAATGTAGTAAAGTGTATAGCCTCTGAGTAGGAAAAATGATTTATGCCTAACCTTGAAGATTATGATTGCGCACTTGTAACTGGCGAGCCTTGTTTATTCAATCTGAATGTGATAACGGATTTAAGACAAAATGATAGTGGAATGCTCAAAATAATGACAAGTTACAAGAATCGCTCACCGGTCAAGATCGAGACAAGACCGATTTTGCCATAGATGGAAGTGGAGGTTTGTCAGACAAGAAACGTATTATGTGTACCTAATGATATGGAATTGAAAGAAAATATTATATGAAAGCCACAATACTGCACCATGCATCCCGAAGTACAAATGTACCAGATATGGTCACCCTACCGTGGCGCAGGGATGAAAAAGCGACATTTCCAGTATGGTTATGTCCTACGTGGTCGCCAGGCAAAAGCCGAACACCAAGTACCATCCGGCGTATTGAATCCTTCCACTCCCAATGGAAGGGATAACATAACTATGGATTTCAGATCCCGCTTTCCCATCACCCAAAAGAAACATGATGCACCGTGGTCAGACAACGACTGTCCTGCCACTTCCTACCGATCCGACTGACTACTCCATGGATCGCTTAGCTGACCTTTATGGATCAAATTGCCGGACATATGGCATTCCCCAGATCGATAGTGTCCGACTCGCGATCCTCGTTTACGCCAAGGTTCCGAAAGAGTTACACACAGACAAGATTGAATTTTAATCGCTTTCCATCCACAACCGATACGTCCGGGAAGAGTGATCCAGGTATTAGAAGATACGCCAATGCGGTAATAGATTTTCCGGAAGTTTGGCCAGCACGCTCCACTCATGGAATTCATTTATAACAACGCCATCAACTAAGATTGCATGGCCCCGTATGAAGCTCTGTATGGAAGACGATGTAGAACTCCTACGTGTTGGATAGAGATGAATGAGCATAAGATTATCGGTCCTGAATTAGTAAAAGACACGGAAGAAAAAGTTCAGATTATTCAGCAGATTAAAAGTCAGCCCCGTGATGTATTGTGCTGTCCTTATGCTAATTTAAGAGAAAAGATAAAGAGCGAAGTAGGAGATAAAGTTTTAAAAGTATCTCTCCGTGGAAAAAGATAATTCAAGCTTTGGAAGGAAAGGGAAACCAGTCCACGATTCATCGGGCCCTTATGAGATTCCTTAAGAGTTGACCGCATGCATCGCTTGGCACCCCTTCGAGTTAGCCAAATTACATGATGTATTCCATGTGTCTATGCTTCGTAGATATTGTTCTCACTCCATCGCATATTACCGCTCAAGATATACAGTACAAAAAGATTTCACTCTTCGAGGAAGAGCCGAAAGCTATTCTAGATCGTGAAATAAGACAGCTACGTAAACAAGTTCGACCGCGTAGTGTTTGGCAACATCACTAAGATGGCAGTTTTACATGGGAACCAGACCGACAATGAGTGGGTACAATATCTCTCAGTCACTTCGTAATTTCGAGGATCGAAATTTATTTTTTAAGGGGGGAACAACACCCTCGAATATACTCTAGTTGTTTTCAACATGTTAGGGTATTATGTCGGCATAAATTGAAATTTTCGTGAAGTAACTGTGGAAATATAGAGATTTATAAAACCCTAAATTCTTGAATTAGCTTATAAAGGTAAACCATAATTTGTCCAAAGAGGGACATCAAAGACATGGATTATGAAATTAGAGGCCAAAATACAATTTTATGAAATTGGAATACAATTAGTTAAAAGTTAATGGCTGTAATGCTAAATAACAAAACCTTAATTACAGAAGTCGAGACCAAAAATGCATTTTCGGGTTCCAAACAAGGTAGCTTACGGCTGGAGGCAGGAGGGAAAAAGGAAGGAGAAGAAGAGAAAGAAGAATAAAGAGGAAGGACGGGAGCAACCAAAGGGTATGGATGCTTGACTTTTGGTATGGAACCATAAATGTTTAAATAATTCTCAAGTTTATGAAGGTTCATGTAATTGTATGGTTAGAGTCATCTAAACTCAGGTTGTTAGATTACATCCCAACTACAAAGTTTTTCTTGAAAGTAAGGGTGCTAAAATTTAAATGCAATAAGATCGTATGAAATCCCCATTTGAGGGAGGGGATTCATGGTAATTGTGTTAGTTTACAACAAACCCTAAATAACCTTTATAATTATTTTATGTATGGGTTATAAACCCATAATATAGTTGTTTTGGGGAGGTATTCGTATGATAGTTTTGATCAAGTGGATGAAAGTGTATGAGAAAGGGGAGAAAATACCCATTCTGGGCATTTTCGGGTGAAGTGTACCGGTACACCTTGAGTTTGTACCGGTACACTTTCGGTTCTGGTCATTTTTGGCCAAAGTGTACCGGTACACATTAAGGGTGTACCGGTACACCCTGTTCTGGTTTTCCTGTTCTGACCAGTTTTTGTATTTTGGCCATAACTTGCTCATTTCTTATCCGATTTGAGTTATTCAAGTGGCCAATTAAAATAGACTTCAAGGAGAACCAAACATAATCTAATAGGTACCTCCAATTGGGATTGCAGTAGATAGCCCAAAAATTCACTTCCAAAGCGGGGCCATGTAAGCTCCATTTCCCGATCGCTTGATCATAGAGTAGTCCGAGTTGTTTCTGACGTAACTTGTTTTAAAGCTCCCACTGGGTGATTCCAGTTGGAATAGAACCCTAGCACCTTAGCTGCTTTGGAATGAGTACAAAGAGATATTTCCAACAGAAGTTCAGACCCTGGAAAAGTGAGTATTTCAAACTGTCCCTCGGGTAACCTGTAATGACTCAGCTAAGGCTGAAAATGCCATAATTTTGCTCGATGATCCGATGGGAGTGATTCCAATTCCCGGGTAAAGTAGATTCATAGAAGAATAAGAATACATGAATAAGGTGTGATTACATATGCATCATACTTTACCAGTATATGAAATACGATCTGTCATGAACACATAATGGGGCTAAGAATGCCTTATTATAAAATAGTAAGTTACTGAACTCATATAATTATAAAAATGCTCTAAGACCTATATTAAATGACACGCACTCCTGTTCTGATTAGTACTTTGGTACTTCTATTAGTGTCTCGGAACTCCGATTAGTAATTCTCGGTATTTGATTAGTGCTACGCACTCTTTGTTCGATTAGTACTTTGTGATTCCCGTTAGTGCTCGGCACTCCCGATTAGTACTGCAATTCCCGAATAGTGCTACTACACTCTTGTTCCGATTAGTACTTTAACTCCCGTTGCTAACACTCTGTCCTGCTATGCTATGGCACTTGTCCCGATTAGTGCTATGGCACTCCCGCTTTGCACTCGGAAAATCCTGCCAGGTTACCAAGACTCCAGATCGTATAGTATCTTCTGATACTTATCATAGACCGTGGTCTTACAAATTTATTAGTACTGTCTAGGTATTCCCCATAATTATATGATAATAACTTGAATAATGAATAAGAGACATGAAGGTGTATCATTCGATTCCAGAATACCTACGGGGGTATTTCTCGAATATGAGTAAGCTCAGAACTCCTAATGAGACCCGAATAAATATAAGTCCTCGTAATACAAGATAAACTGTAATAAGATTCTACTGGTACTTCCGCACAATGAACTTGTGTAGTACCTAATTTTTATATAAGAAATAAGCATAAGTAATTGTATAAACCTATGAGAGATGAATGGCTGTAATTTCTGATATCCGTTATTGTTATATGCTTATTATAACTGTGTACATGCATATTATATATGTTTCCCACTAAGCGTAAAGCTTAGCACGGGTTTTTAATCCGTGTAGGTACAAGAGAAGACGTCCGAGAACTTCCGCATTCTTCAGGGCTAACACACGAGTAGGGGTTCATCACTGTAGGTTCCGCACTCTGATCAGAAATTGTAAATGTATAGTTTTTGAATATGTAATGGGACTCGCGTGATCAGAGTATGTGACACTGTAAATACTACTCATATGGTGGTAGTTTTATTTCGACTTTTGTATATGATGTTGATATATTATAAGACTTGATATACTAATGTCTAATTAAGTAAAACAAGAGTCCCAGAGCATGTTCTCGCACCTGAAACTGGTTCGATCCGCCAATCGGGTCGGCCGGGAATCGGGCGTGATAAAGGTGCCATAAGGGCATGTGAATGTGGTTTTCTCCGGGTCCTCAGGTGCAATGGCAATCTGGTTATAGTCGGAATATCCATCTAGGAAACAAAAATGAGGGTGTCCTGCTAACCTGTCCAACATCTGATCAATGAAGGGCAATGGGAAATGATCCTTCCTGATTGTTGTGTCTCAAATTCTCCCAGAATCGATACATACCTAATCCTGTCACCGTTCTTGTTTGGAATTAACTCATTTTTTTTCATTTCGGATCACAGTGAACCCACCTTTCTTTGGAACCACATGGACTGGGCTAACCCAAGGACTGTCTGAGATTGCATATATAAAACCAGCATTCAACCATTTGAGCACTTCCTTTCTGACTACTTCTTTCATGACCGGGTTCAGTCTTCTTTGATGTTCAACATATGGGTTTTGCATTTTCCTCTAGCGTGATTTTCAGGTATGCATATCGACGATCGATACCCTTTAATTCATTTATGGACCAAGCAATCGACTCCTGATAATTCTTCAAAATTTTAGTGTGCTTTCTCGTTTCTTCGAAGATCACCGAGTCTAGCAGAGATAATCACTGGCTTACTCTTTGGCAGCTCCAAGTAAGCATACTTCAGATGACTTGGCAACTCTTTTAAAACTAGCCCTTCTACACTGGTCTCTTGATGAAATTCCTTCTCTTCATTATTGTCTCCATTTTCCATGCTGTTTTGTTTAAGACTCAACACCTTTTCAGTAGAGTGCAAACTAATGTGCGGAAAATCAGAATTAACACCTTCAAGATACTGGAAATTCATCTCATTTTCATTGATAGAAGTCGAGACATAATCATAATAATCAGAGTTGTTGAGATAGACATCATCTACTAACTTGTAATCTTCCTATCCGTGTCTAAATTCTTCAAACTTTGGAGTTGTAATGAAGTCGCTTGCTTCTTCTCCAACCCCGAGAGTGAGAACTCCTTTCGCATGCATCTATTAGCAAATTCACTAAGTTAGGAATGGCCTTCCTAGCGGCAAGAGGAACTTGTGAATCTTCTTCCATGTCCGTGATGATGAAGTCGATTAAAAATGAATTTCCCCACCTTTACAAGCACGCCTTCATGACTCCTTCGTGCTCTCGCCATCGGGTTATATCTCACATTCAAGAGTAATGTAGAGGGAGTAAGCTCCCCAAACTTAATTTCCTGCAAATGCATAATGGCATTAAGTTTATAATCGTAATGAGTCACAAAGAGCCTTTGAATTTCAACTCCAATGGTGCAAGGAATTGTGAAACTTCCGGTCTTTTCATCTTCTCTCGTAAATTCTTCTCTATCACGCACCGCAAGTGGCGCCGATTCTACTCCTCTACAAATCTTCTTCTTGCCTGCAATTTCCTTCCAGAATTTTGCTTAAAGTGGCATTTGAGTTACCACTTCTGTGAATGGCATGCTTATCTCCAACTTCTGGAAGGTTTTCAAGAACCTTGCAAACTGCTCCTCTATCCTTGACTTTTGCAGCCTTCGCTGAATGGGATCATAAGTATGTGGTCTCTAGGCTTTCTTCTTTGCTTCTTTCTTCTTCTTGTTGTCGCTCCTTCTTCCTCCTTTCTTTCTCTTAGTGACTCAAGATTTTCTAGGCTTCCTTCTCCCTTTGCTTTTTTCTTTTTTCTGCCTCTTATCTTTCTCCTCGACTTTCCTTCTCTAATTCTTTTCCCACTTCTCAGCCGCACCGCCATGCGCCTGATTTTTCTTCGTGTCACTGAAAAGCATCTTAATTTGATTTTAGTCGTACGCTTGTCCTATTTATGTCTCCGTGTTCTGAGAGAGGCATTGGTGGTCGCCTGAAAATTTGAGAATTGGTATTTGAAGCTCTAATCTCAGAACTTTGTTCATGCAGTTCAACAGCCTTTCTATTTTCCCCCATGAATCACATAAAGATTCTGTCTTCAAAGGTCTCGAGCCCTGACCCCTTTCTCGATATTCATTTCCGCCTCTCCCTGCTGGCTGGAACCTTGGTGGAGCATACCCCCGTTAAAATTCTTGGCCCATGTCTGGGACGTGCAGTTCCTCACACCATAAGAGAAATTCTCATGGTTTCTTAATGCCAGTATAAATGGGTCATGTGTCAGTTAGCTTGAAATGATATGCCTCTCGCCTCGCTCAAATAGTTAGCCTCCTCCACTACATAGGAAACCTCTTCACATTTCTCAAAGATTATTTACTCTTCCTTCTCTCTTTCCATCGCTCTATCTCATTTGCAGAGTGCATTCTTTTATCCAACCAATGCATCAATGCATCTACCGCTCCACGGCGCATATCTGTTCGGCCTTAATCATTCCATTTCCCTTTAGCTTTGTCATTGGTTCTAAGGATTCGTATGAGGTCTCATGTTGCACCTAGCAAGATCCTCAATCGCCTGTCTCATTTCTCCGCTTCTTCTTCTCGAATGTCTCGCGCAAGTCGCATCTATTATACCTTTAAGGTATAATTCATGGAGTGGTGGTAGAAGATGTCCATTTGTGTCTTCAGTTCATCCCGTGTATGGGACATCTCTTCGCAGCCTCTTGTATCTCTCCTGCCGTAGTACGTACCTCATCTTCCCTTTGTTTGAAAGTAGTAATTTCCCCTTCTTCGTAATGGTGGGACGGAGGAAAGAATCGCCTGTAAGCTTCCATAAGCTCTTCCCATGTATTAACAGATCCATATGGTAGTGAGTCAAACCATGATGCTAAATATATCTCTTAAAGAGAATGGAAACAATCAGCCTTAATAACTTCGTCTCTACACCATTCAATTTAATCAGATTACTCATTCTCGAAACCGTCCCAAGTGTTCGCAGATCTTCAGCTGATGACTCGTGGAATCGGGTTCTACTGAACTACAGACTGTGGCTCGCTGGCTCAAAATTGTTAGCATCTATCGCTCGGGTCAGTTCTACCACGAGTATTCATCTTGATAACCGTCTCCGAAGTCCTCCATAGTGTCTCGCTTGAGGTACTTCGCTCGCGACTCTCGGTCAATTACCCCGGCCAATCTTCATCCGCCATCTCTACTATTTTCGTGACTCTTAACCTTCTTAGCCCCTCTAAATGTTCTTTTCGATCTCGTTGTCTAGTGGCAACAATTCGCCCCCTCGTTTCCTCGTGGCATGAATCTAACTCCCGAAATTATAATATACCGAGATCAAATGGAGTTAGTGATACCAAAAATTGTATTTGACATGAAAACTCTACAAAAATTTCAAAGAGTTTGCCAACCATCATTGAATCATATTTTTGCAAATTTTCTATTTTCTTTTTATAAATAATGTCCAAACTAGTATTTCGCTTTTTGGTCTGAATATTGATTCACCAAATTCTTTCGATTCCTGGCAACGGCGCCAAAAACTTGTTCTCCTCTTTTTGTGATGATGATGATGGATCAAAACACCTATACAAATTTGTGACGTTATCACCAAAGGACTATTATCTAATCCTCAGCAATAATGCCATGAAACTTGTTTGTTGTGTTCCTTATCTATTATAATCGGGACAGTGCCGGCTTTAAGAGTAAATCATTCTTTCCGGGTCTCGATCCAGGATGTTGCAAGTGTACGTGTGCCGAACAAGTAGTAAATTGGATTTAAGTCCAGATATCGATCCCACAGAGATCTCAAGAATTCTCAATCAACTACCCTGACTACTCAAACTCTATACTATTTGGACTCTGATAGGCAATTGAAATCAACTTTGCAAACCTTGAAATGTAAAAAGCCTAAGATATGTGAATTAATAACAAAATGAATTAAAACTGAAAATTTAAAAATAACAAATTCAGACTGAACAGTTATCTTTTAAAGGGAGCATTGAAAATACCGTTATTGTGAACATCAATTCCTGCATATTGCACTGAAACTTTGCTTCGTGAACCATAGATTTTAAAACCTGTCCAAGGAATATGATAGTGCAGTTGGATCTCTCCATACGCCATCAAGCTCATAATTCTACCTTCCCCGTTTTTCAAGACGAGGATTAGATAACTACTTTTAATCTGGGTTGCCTTGTTCTGGGTATTTTTCTTTTTCAATACTTAATACCCAGAACATGGACTGTAAACCTTAGCTCCTAATACATAGTCATAGCATGGGTTTACACTTTACTGGTTTCTCTTCCTCCAAATTGGAACAGTTCATCCTTTCCTTGATTAGATCCTTGCTAACACGGGATTGAACGTACTGTTCGAATCGAGGTGAACTCTACTTGTTTAAATGGATAAGTCATTCAACTCATTCTCGATTTCAAGTGAGAAGAGGATTTATCGATCTAAATTCACATAGCTCATTAGATCACCATTAATGATTCAGATACCTTCGTAAATTGTTCATCACTCGTGGATTGCCTTCTCTCAGGTCACTCCAGGGCCTCCTCAAATCGTGAGCAATGAGACAACTTATTATGTGGGTATAAGACGCTTACATTGACTACCATGTATCACTCAAAACCAGCAAGTAGATTTACAAACTGATAGTTCAATAGCTTCTGATAAATTTATGCAGGAAAGATAATTTCTGACAACAGAGTCTATTCAATGGAAGCTGGGTTTCTAAATCACTAGATTACACCCTACAATGGCGTGCTGATCAAGAAAACCACCAACTGAAACTGAGATCCGACCAAAATTTGTCCGGAATTTGCATAATCCAAAGAATTTGAAAGAAATAGAATTTGCATTCAAATTTTCTCTACTTTATCAACAACGTCCAAACTAAATTGAACGAAATAACAAACTAATCTAAAATAAAAAACAAATTAAAGAAAAGAAAATTAAAATACAAGAGCCTTCAACTACCCGCATCTCTTTGAGTCGCCGAGTCGTCAAGAGGCGCAGCCGCTGCAGATGATAGGTTCCTCAAGTTGGGCCCTAACTTCATGCACCTCCCATGGATTTCGTGATTAACTCGGGTCCATTCGTTGTTAATGTCACACTCGGGATTCTTCGTCGCTGACCTCGCTTGTCTCAGCCACGCCGTTGCGGCTTCTTTTATTTGGTCGCGACTTTCCTTTAACATCCCTTGATTCCAATGCCACCACCAAATGATGTCGACCTTCTTTCTTTAGAATCGCCGCCGCTGACCGCCAAATGACGCCGCGACCTTAATTTCGTAACCGATGTCGCCACGCCAATCAACGACGGCCACGACCTGGGCCAGAATCGATGTCGCCGACTAATCGAATGACGCCGTGACCTTAATTCCTGCGTAACCGATGTTCGCACTACATCGAATGATGTCGCGACCTTAATTACTTGCAACCAATGTCACGCACTAATCGAATGACGTCATGACCTAATTCCTTCAACTGATACAGCGACTAATCGAATGATCGCCGCGACATCTTCGATTCAAGATCGATGTCGCGACTCTCTCTAGGATGTTCTTTTTTTCTCACCCTATGTTCAGTCTCTTGAAAATCCATGTCGCGCTTCTATTCGTGTCACGACCTCCATGTCTACGTCGCTCTCTATTCGCCGCGAATTCTAAAATTGTGTTGCGACATTGTAAAACTCAAATATACCCTAGTCGCTTTTCAAATGTTTAGGTATTTTGTAAGCATAATTTGAATCTATCTGAGTTAAATGCGAAATATGGAAACGAGAGACCCCGGAAGCTGGTTGAGAAAACTTAAGGACAAAATTGTAATTGTCCAAAAGGCCTAAAAAGATGATTAAGAAGCATTTGGGGCCAAAGAGGTCAAATAACAGGAATTGTTGTGCACTCCTAGAAACATGGAGGATCCTTTGCAAAATAATGAAACCAACACAAAATGGGCTTGAGGGCCAAACAAGGCCTAGCAAACATGTGGGATTTTAAGCATCAAATTGGTCTCATGTTTGGGAGAGGAGAGAAACCGAAAAGAGAGAAGGGGAAAGGAGAGTAAGAAGATAAGAAGACGTGATGAGCCAAGATCATGGGCAGAAGGTATGGAACTTGATTTTTGTATGGAAACTAACCTCGATCATGGAATTGAATGGATCTATGGAACTTTAAGGCTTTGTATGATTAAGAGTTTATCTCTAAATCTAGGGTTTTGTTAGAATTCATTCTAACCTTGGATTTCGTGAATTTGTGGTTGGTAAAACCCCATAATAACAAGATAAGGTTTTTTGAATCCCCTCCTCGTTGGATTCATGGTTACACTTGAAAGGAACGAGTTAGGCTTGTAAACAAACCCCTAACCAATCATCATGGTTGGTTTGAGGATGTGGTCATAACCCATGTTGGAATGATTTTGAGGAATTAAGAGAATTTTGAAGAAAGATATGTAACTGAAAGATAAATTTTGAGTAAAGGAGATTACAAGGTGAATTTGAAATGGTTTTGATGTGTTCGAACTATAGAGTTGAATCGGGATGGAAAATATGGAAAATAGGTGAAAAACACACATTCCGAAAAGTCGAGGGGTAAAATGCACAGTCGTGAGGTGTACCGTACACTTAGTGCCTGTTTTCCCGTTCGACCAGCCGATTGGGCCATATAACTTTCTCATTTTATCCGACAGAGGATTCAAGTGGTCAATTTCAAAAATAAACTTCAAGGAAAACCAAACATAATCTAAATAGGTACCTCCGGGCCCTGGACCCTAGATACCAAAATTCACTCAAAGTGGGGCCATGTGCAAGCCAATTCTCAGATCAATTTTAATCATAGAGTACCTCGAGTTGCTTCAACGATCTTGAGTTTCGCGTCTGATTTGGGTGGATTCCAGTCGAGTAGAACCCTAGCACCTTTATACGAAGGAGGCCAGTCCATGTCAAATATATAGACAAGGCACTGGAAAATAAATATTTCACACTGTTTCCTAGTAAAATTCCAGAATCGACTATTGGCATGAAATGCTATAAATCAGCTGGATGATCCGGTTGGATTGATTCCTGCACTCAAGAAAAAATAGATTCATAGAGGGGACTAGAATATATGAATGATATTGATAGGACATCATATCATACAGCATCTGAGTTGCCATATGGAAATAGCATGAAACTCCGAAATGAACATGAACATGAATATGGAAGGTAGAATGATCATGAATGATTAAGAAAGGTTATGAGTTCTGAAAGACATATGATCATATGACCGCCTGGGACCGAAAAATGAATGAGTGGACGTCCCGTTGGTGCTCCGCACCCTCGCTGGTGCTTCGGCACTGCAGCTACAAAGACTTCGCCGCGTGGTTAGCCACGCTTTGATTGGTGCCCCGGCGACCCGCTGGTGCTACGGCACTTCGCAGTGTGCGCCACGCCCCGCACGGTGCACGGCACCCCAGTATCAGACATTGCACTTCGGGTACTTATTGTACTGCGTCCTACTCATTTCTTATGATTGGTCTAGGTAGTTAGACAGACATATGATAAAACACTGAATAATGAATAAGAGTAAAGATCTGAATGTATCTCTGTATCTGATTAAGTTCTGTGGTACCTACGGGTACTCCTGTATCTAACTAAGTTTTGTGGTACCTACGAGTACTCCTATATCTGATTAAGTTTTGTGGTACCTACTCTGCAATTCTCAGACTGATAAGTTCAGAAATTCCACGGTACCCTCGCATCTGAATAAGTCTCAGAAGTCTCTACGGTACTCCCGTTCGATGAAGTTCCTCGAGTACCTGGCTGTGCAATTCCTATATCTGAATAAGTTCCGTCTCGATTAAGTCCCGCTGCTCGCTTGTCTCAGAAGACCTACGTACCTTTAATCGATTAAGTTCTCAGAGTACCCACGGTACTCTTTGTATTTCCATCAAGTTCTCGTAGTATCTAGGGTACT
>JAEQBH010009454.1:0-104601 GCA_016808115.1 Tetrastigma voinierianum | reverse complement strand
TACATGCTTATTATTCGTGTACATGTACTCATTCCTGTAACATCTTATATCTTGTTAACTTATATTTTCATGTACTTTATTAGGACTAAGTCTCTATCTCCCGTAGGAGTTATGCAACTTATACCTATACGGAGGTACTTATACATACTCTTGTACTTATCTATCTTATACTTGTGTATCTATCTTATATTATGCATGATATACCATGATTATCATATTCGCATCAAGCTTCCTTATTTCTGGGACTCAATATTAGTTCCACTTATCATACTATGTATGGCTGTATTCTTGACTCAATGGTCTTTCCATAGAGTCCAAGAACACTCGAATTGGAGTTCGACGAAGGAGTTAGTTATGACCTCCTCCGAAGTCGGAGGTCAAATCGTACTCAAATCCCGAACTGGACGAGCTGACTCGACCTGGAAGAGCCTGATCTATCACATTGGTCTGACACCTAATATCCTCCTCAGGGGGCATACTGTCGTATTCTTGACTCAATGGGATTTCATAGAATTCCAAGAACACCAATCGGAGTTCGACGAAGGAGTTATGGACCTTCGCTGGAGGTCAAAACGTAATCAAATCCTAACTGGACTAGCTGACCTGACTTGGACGAGCTCGATCTAACACCTCGGTCTGACATCTAATATCCTCCTCATGCATATGAATGTATTCTTGACTCAATGGGCTTTCCATAGAGTCCAAGAACACCCAAATCGGAGTTCAAACGAAGGAGATATGACCTTCCGGTTTGAGGTCATGTAGTCAACCCGCACGAGCCGACCGAATCGACGAGCGGACCTGACCTGGACGAGCCATCTAACACCTTGGTCTACATCTAATATCCTCCTCAGGCATAAGGAATGTATTCTGACTCCAATGGACTTTCCAGAGTCCAAGAACACCAAATCGAGTTCAAACGAAGGAGATATGACCTTCCGTTGAGGTCATGCTATCAAACCTGCACGAGTCGACCTGAACTCGACGAGCTGACCTGACTTAGACGAGCTCCGATCTAACACCCTCGGTCTGACATCTAATATCCTCCTCAGGCATATGAATGTATTCTTGACTCAATGGGCTTTCCATAGAGTCCAAGAACACCCAAATCGGAGTTCAAACGAAGGAGATATGACCTTCCGAAGTTGGAGGTCATGCGTAGTCAACCAGACGAGCTGACCTGAACTGACGAGCTGAGCTCTACAGGACGAGCTGAGCTCTTCATGACGAGCTGAGCTCTTCATGACGAGCTGAGCTCTTCAGGACGAGCTGAGCTCTATAGGACGAGCTGAGCTCTACAGGACGAGCTGAGCTGGCGCGCATCCAGCTGAGCTCTACAGACGCAGCTCGCGACCTGTCACCCATTTGACTGCTCGCAGTAAAAAGACCATAACTCGTCTACAGGTCCGACCGTGAAATTAAAGCCTAACATCAAGTTCATTGATGTGGCTACAATTTACCAGAAGGATTACTTCCAGATTCCCTTATTTCGAATCTAAAACTCGTTCTAAGGTCCAAGCACTGACCCGAATTGGCGTAATCCCGACCCGACCAGATTTAATTGGCCGACCTCAAGAAAGGACTATAACTTAGCTCCAGAGGTCCAAATCGAGAGACTAAAGCCTAACATCAATTTCATTGATGTGGCTACAATTTATCAGAAGGACTCAATAAATTCCTTTATTTCTAGTCTATAAACCTATTTTAAGATCCGCTAAATGTGATATGATCAAAATAGGGAATTTTCCGTCTGTCCTAACCAAATTTCTATCCCAAAACACAACCATAGAGTCTTAGAACTTTTCTCAACTCAACCCTAACCAGAAATGAGTTTGGGAGTTTCCAAACCCAAACCATACACGAGATAGAGGGTTCCAAACCATGTATCTATACTTTTTATACCCAAAACTATATAAACCCATAGTTTTCATACAACCCAAGACATGTATCCATACTTTTCTATACCAAATCATAGTTCCATACTCCCATAGTTTTCATATACATATTCCTAGTTCCATACCTGTGATCTTCTCTTTTCTTTTCCTTCTTTCTTCTTTTCTTTTCTCTTCTTCTTCTTCTTCTTCCTTTTTCTTCTCTTCTCTCTTATCCGTTTTTGCTCTCTTTTTCTCCCAAGACCAAAATGAGATATTTTTTTTTGTCTTATCTTTATTTGATCTTATCCCCTTTTTATTTCACTTTCCAAAGAGGAAACTTCCTCCCTCTTTCCTTCAAGCCATACTGGTTCCTTCTACAATTTTTTCTTCATTTTATTCTAATATCTTTCTTTTATTACTCTTTGGTCCTCACTCTATTACTTTCGGGATGAACTTATGAATATTCCTACTTTGACATATGAACTTTCTTATATTAGCTTAATCTTGGGTCATGAATTGCAATTTATTAATTTACTCCTTAACTGTTATATTAATTCCAAGTTCTTGCTTATTTTTTACCTCATTCTTATTCTAATAGAATTACACTTTACTTTCACATGTCTTCTAAATGATGTTCAAACTGTTAGGGTATATTTCGGTGTTACAAGAATAACCTGTGTCCAAGTAGCCACGGAGCCATGTAGCTTAGGAGCCCGTAGCTGGGCCACAGAGCTTAATGTTCTCAAAAGGCCGCGAGCCATGGAGCCATGTAGCTCAGAGCCTAGTAGCCCGCTTCGCAGCTGCACAGCTCAAAAGGCCATAGCCACAGAGCTACGTAGCTCAGGAGCCCAAGAGCTCACACCCGTGAGCCAATGTGCTAAAAGGCCAGTAGCCACGGAGCCATGTAGCTCAGGAGCCTGGGTGAGCTCAAGAGATTACGCATGAGCTTAATGTACCTCAGGCTATAGCCATGTAGCTCAGAGCCTAGTAGCTCAATTCCGCAGCTGCACAGCCCCAGGGCCAATTAGCCACGTAGCCATGTAGCCTAAGAGCCCAAAGAGCTCACTCAGAGCAACAAACCTCAAAGGCTGGCGGAGCCACGGCCATGTAGCACAAGAACCCAAGAGCCTGGGCCGTAAGGCGAATAACTCAAAGTGCTGGCAGCGACGGAGCCATGTAGCTTAGGAGCCCAATAACTCGGGCCTCAAGAGCGTAAATAAAACAAAAGGTCAGTGTAGTCACGGAGTCATGCAGCTTAGGAGCCCAAGAGTTCGGGCCTTTGTAAAGCGCACACCAAAAAGGCCATGAAGCACGTGAGTCATGTAGCTTAGGAGCCCAAGAGCTCAGCTTGCGTAGCTTAATGTACCAAAAGGCCAAGAAGCCATGGAGCCATGTGAAGAGTAGGAGCCCAAGAGAGGTCACTTGCGTATTTTAACAAATTAAAAAGGCTAAGCAAACACTGAG
Organism: Tetrastigma voinierianum; assembly: GCA_016808115.1. Classification (NCBI taxonomy): domain Eukaryota; kingdom Viridiplantae; phylum Streptophyta; class Magnoliopsida; order Vitales; family Vitaceae; genus Tetrastigma; species Tetrastigma voinierianum. Next base: position 101,263 of record JAEQBH010009454.1, on the reverse strand, counting down.
CCATGCGCCTTTAAGCCTAACTAGCCAAAGCTATGGAACATAACTACTCTTAGGAAACCACGCTGCTTGAAAACCAAACAATCTTAAATCAACGAAATGGAAGGAGCAAAGGAATTAATCAATGAATCATGGTATATCAACAAATAGTCAAAACTGTAGGGCAATACAAAACCTGTGCCCAAGGTCGATGCGCAAAAAAAAAAAAAAAAGGAGAGAGAGCCTAAACGCCTGACGTTGGGCCCCGACTTGCGGAAGTGGAGGAGTCAAAAGGCGGAGCCCCAGCAGGCGAAGTAGAAGAACTGGCCCCCGGAGGAACCCGAGAATCACCAGGCAAGGGAGCATAATCAGGAAACACCTTGGCACCTGCATCAACCTCAGCCTTGAAAGTAGATCCTTCAACCTCCTCATCAGATTGCTGGATGTTGAACTCCAAGTCTGGGAAAGCTCGGGAAGCCTGACGCTGAAAGGCAAGCCACCCGGAGGCCCATTGCACATGCTCGCCTTTGAGCTCACCCATCACTTCGCCTCCAACCGGGCCAGCCTCATGCCCCGCAAGGTCTATCCGAGCCTCGCCGAGCCCTCCCCGGGTCAGCATTCCTACGTAGCTACCCTCCTCCAGAGCTTCTTAGCGGGCCCACTCCAAGGCCGCCATCTTGGCCCACAGGTCGCCCTTGACGGCGTACAACTCCTCTCTAGCTAGCCGTAGCTCGTCTTCGGTGACCTTCGCATCCTTCCGAGCCTCATTTTCTTTATCCTCGGACCGCGCCCTCGCCACCGAATCATGCTTCAGGTCAGACCTGTGCTTTACCAATTCCTCGTTCAGTTCCCTTATCTGAGCTTGAAGACCATCCCTCTTGAAAGTCAGGGAAGCAACCTTAGCCTTGTAAGACTTTGGCTCACCCGACGAGCTTCCTGTGAAGGTCAGCCCTCCTTGCCAAGTTTTCGTGATAAGTAGCCACTACAAAAAAAAAAAAAGGAAAAAAAAAAGAAAAAAAAGAGAGAGCAAAAAGTTAGCTAACCGAACTGAAACAATAAAGAAAAATATCGACAAAAGTACTTAGATGTATAGAGACGGTTCCCTGAAGAAGAAGAGCCAGAGCCTCCTCGACGGGCAAGGCACCCACCCCGAGGCCGAAGTCGCAGATGGAGGAAATGTACTCCAAGAACGAAGCCTCATGAGAAAGCAGAGAGTCCTCATCCCCTGCAGCCTCAGAGCGATCACGATTCCCCGTCACCTCGTCCGGCATTGTAGGAGGGGGAGCGGCGCCACGCGACGTGGGACTCCAAATCGAGATAGGGAGAACCTCCAAGGGGGGCTCATTCGCCCTCCGCGAAGAGTCTCCACCCCCGACGGCGGACAAAGACGAGGGAGAGGCCCCCACCCTTGGTCTCGCCCGAGTTGTGGGGGCATCCCTGGCTAGCTCTGAGGTTTCCGCCCACGCCCTCTTCTTCTGCCGCACCTCCAGGTGACCCAAGCCTCCCCAGGCTTCACATTAAAGGCTCTAAGTCACTGCGAGAAGATTCGCTGATACCGCTACTCAGAGGAGACTCTTAAATGAAGTCGGGCAGCCCGTGACCGATCTAAACGTGAATATCCGACTTGATGAGCCTCGGAATACCGTGGGCGACTTCACCGCCTCGTCACCTCTCCTTGTCCTCAGATTCAAGGTCGGGTCGAGCACCTAAAGGCCATACGACCAAAGCAACGTTAGAAATATCCTATGACCGCTGAAGACCAAAACAAACCAAAACGAAGGAGAGCTCACGTAGGTTCTCGGGGGTAGTCCAGACGGCAGGAACACCAAGGGTGTCCTCTCGATCAAAGGGATTGTACTCCCAATGACGACCACTAACAAAAAAATAACGTTCCTTCCAGAACTTGTGCAAAGAGGGAAGGTCCGAAATGATCACTTACGCTTAGAGCTGAGATATAAAGAAGCCTTCGCAAATTCTTAAGAAGTCTAAGCAATGCAATACTGGAACAATTCCAAGCCTTTATCCATAAAGAGGACTAATAACCCCCACTTAACACCCCAAAAGTTGGGGAAAGTCACAGAAGGGCGTACATTGAAATGTCAGTAAAGACCTTTTATAAAAGGACGCAAGGGGAAGCAGAGGCCATTCGAATGCCACCTCAAAAGCACACCATTTTAGGCACTTCAACAACATAGGTGGTCGCACGCTAGCACCAAACCGACTCCTAAACAGGGCCCATACTGGGCCGCAAAGATCCTCACCCATTTAGGTTCACCCGCCAGGGCTGGTGAACGGTACGAGCCGAGCCGAGCTTTGAACATTTCCGAAGCTAGGTTTGTTAATTTATGAGTGAGCCTGAGCCCGAGTCGAGCTTTGAACGAAGAAATCAAGCTCAAGCTTGCTCTGATTTAAAAAAGCTTGGCTTGAGCTCATTAGGCTCGTTTTCCATATGAACGAGCCTGAAGCTTAACCTCGAGCCTGCTTCAATCCCGAGCCTATACAAGTTTGTATCAGAATCAACCTCGCTCAAACATACTTTTTAACTTTTTGCAATCAATTTCATAACAAATACATCAATTAAGGAAATAATTTTCATGGATTTGTTTTACCTTTTAGTTGATTGAATAATTGATGCTAAAGTCGTTAAAGCCACCTTTCAACATTTTGTTTCCCTTCTGATTACGCAGAATTCCATCACAAACAAATTTTGCAACTAAAAAATTATGAAATAGAATTAAAACAAGTAGAAATTGCAGAGTGAAGAAATAAGATACCTGAAATCATTGAATAAGAAACGTGATTGGTTTTAATCAATTATCTAAATAAAGAAATAATATATCAACAAGATCTGCTAAGCAAACTCATTAGTAACAACAAACTATTCACATATCGTCAAGACATGGTTAAGTTGGCCACCACCCTCCTAACTACCAAGCCGTACATGATTAATTTCAAGACCCATAGTTTACCCATCAGCCACTGAGGATCCAAAATTCAGCCTCCACCATGTCGAACCGGTCGGCCTAAATTTTCATATCTATCACCGATGGTGTCACCTTGCCATATAATCAGCTCTGCTCGGGCAACCGTATGTCGGCTCCTTTGTTTCCTCTATGAAACCCCACCCCACGATCACCCTTTGATGCCTTTTGGCCCATACCTGTTTCATATGCGCTCGGGTTAAGTCCAAAGTATCAAGATCCAAAGGGGCCCCACTCCCATTTGAGATCGATCCTGCCATCGTGCTCGAATTGATCGTATCACTGGTCCATGTATCTACCCTCAATGCTACCCTTCCAAGATCGGCAAACCTCGTTTAAGCTCATGGCCACCAGCCTCTTATGTAGTTTCCAATAGAGCCCCAATTCCCTCATATTTGTAATCGGATTCTTGTACACCAGGATCGACCGATCGTACCAGTGGGTCATACCCAACATCCATGTCCTTCCCCGACGTCCCCTTTGCCGGCACCTTCTTCACGCTATCCACACTGGAACATACCGTCAGTCGACACTTTCGCTTATCGTGGGGCAACCATCACTACCGAAGCTGGATCTGGAGACGAGGTACAACCCCCGGGGCCGACGGCTTGGGATTCGCCGAAGTCGCCGCCTTCGCTGGCCGCCTCCCAAAGGCTCGGCGAGGATTCACGCATTTGCCATCCATGTCGACTGGATCTAGAACTTGAGGATCCATTACATCGATATCCGGGACACATGACCTGGGAATTTCACTCTGGCGCGCCTAAGTCGGGATCGCACCGACGAAGACCGTGATTCTCACGCATAGAGACCGTAGGCGGAAGCCTCGCTCCAAAATGACTCCGATGGGTCCCGCCCGAGCCGAAGCTTTGAGTCGAGCCCGAGCCGAGCCCTCGAGCCGAAATTCCTCGAGATTTATCAAGCCTAAATTAAGGTTCAAGCTCGGCTCGTTTAGCTCACGAGCTGAGCCTGAGCCGAGCTTTTTTCGAGCCGAGCCCGAGCCGAGCTCGAGTAACTCGCCTGCTACCACTCTGGGACCCAAACAGTGGGCCATGCCCCAGCTGCTCAATAGTAGCCCTCAAATACTCAAAGCCGCTAGGGAACCGAATTTCATTAATTTTTCCCTTGCCCTTATCCAAAAGGAGGCCCCCGCGTGCCCCAAAGGAACCACCACGCCTAAATCGTCGCACTCGCCGTCCAATTCAAGTAGACGCCTCAGCAAGATTTACTCCCTATGCGCAGAATAGAGGAGCGACCAGGACCCATGGAGGTACGCAGGGTTAAGCAAGGAAGAAAGAGAAATCAAAGGAAATGCAGAACCCCAACCGGGCATGCCCTAGAACCTAGCAAGACTTCAAAACTAAAAGGACAAAGGAGAAGAGAAGACATACCGAGACCAGAAACAAGACGAGGGACACCGGCCCCAAGCGAGATATCAGGGACCACCGAAAGCAGTCTTGAACACTAATCAGACAAGAAAACAAGGAAAAAGGAAGCACCAATTTGTAGAGGCAAAAAAGCTTCGAAAACATGGAAACAAAGTGCAAACGGTCAGGAGACGTTTTTAAGGAAGCCAAGATACACAATCGAAATAAACGCGGAAATCGAGAAGCTGTCATATCACAAGATCGTGACAATGCAAGAAGCCCTTAATCAAACCCTTCCTAAGTAGCCACGTGGGTATCAACCTGACCCAAGAAGCGATACAGCCCTTGCCTACGCCCGCTTAGTCAAAGGCTAGGAGGGCAACTGATGGGGTTTGAAATAATGGGCGCACAGGCCTAAGATACAAGCCCAAACATCGGGATTAAAATTGGGCCCAGTACTAGCAATAGGCCCTTAATGGTATCCCTTAAAGGCAGGCTCAAAACGAGGGCCCAATTCGCCCATTTAAAAGGCCGACAAATTCAGGAACTGTATTAGGGGAAAACACCTGGGTAATCTCTACTAATCGTGGAAGCAAGATATTTCAATTATCACCCCTCAATTATCCCTCATTAATCGACTACTCATAAGGAAAGAAAATCTCCTACCAAATGAGAGAAATATTGTATCATCCTCCAACAAGGAAACATGCTATTCAGTGTAATCATCCAACTTGGAAACATATTATTCGCAAGACGAATCCACCTAGAAAGTTGTCATGATCATCCATTATAAATACCCTACTACCCTATAAGTGAAAGGTAATGCCAGACTTACGCATTGTAAAACTTCATTCCCTGCTAAAGATCTTCTCTTCCACCGGAAAGAACTGACTTAGGAATCGGAGAGGCAACGAGAGAGCCCCCGTCGATCCTTTTTGTTTCTTGTTTTTGCAGAGGAGCTCGACATCCGTAGTCATCGTGACCGGCCCAAAGAATTCCATCACTCTAGCCCGGTTCCGCTTGAAAAGCATCATCGAAAATGTTGTTCACTGTTTAGGTATTTACTTTATGGCTTAATTTCTTAGGAAATTGATTTGTGGTCCTAAGTTTGTAATTCTCTTTTATTAGTGGAAGTTGTTCAAGTGGCACCTAAGGATGGTACAGGTCTTATACCTAACCTCATTAAATTCTCTTTTCAGGTTATCTTTCTTTTGCTCGTTATTCTACTTGTTTCATTATTTGGTGTGTTAGCACAACAATTGGTATAGAGCTTTAGGTTTTTTTGAAGTTATAAGTATGCTCTGTGGTTGAGGCGTAGCCCGATCTTCAACATTAGAAATTTGTTCTTGAATTGTTGACAGTTGAAATCGGTCTAAGAGAAGTTTCATTGGATTGAATATCTCGTGGAAGTTCTGTCTAAGGAGATCGGGTATTTTTTGCACTACTTGCACTAAATCCAACCTTCGGGAACTTTTGTTTGTCTAAGAAGACACCTATGGATCAGGTGATCAATTCAATCTTTCTTAGAATTGTCCTAATATTAGCAAAGCTTAGTCAGGTGGGAAAGATGGTAGGATTTAGGCTTAAAAGGCGTCATACAAATGCAAAAGTAGATGTTGAAAATTTTGATGGTTGGAATAATTTCTGCTTATGGAAAAGTGATATGAAAGATGCTTTGTATATGTTAGATTTGGATCTGGTGTTGAAAAAAACAAGACCACGTGATACTCATGAGAGTGATTGGGAAAGGTTCAACATAAAAACTTATGGGCTGATTCATTCTTGTCTAGCTAAAGAGCAAAGGTATACGTTTCTACAAGAGACGTCTACATGTAGTTTGTGGAAGGCGCTGAAAAATAAATATATGAAGAAAAGAAATAAGAATCAATTGTACCTATTGAAGAGATTATTCCACCTCCAGTTAAAATCAAGTATGAGCATTAGTTCCCATATTGATGAGTTTAATAAATTAATTGTTGATTTATTAAACTTAGATGAGACTTCTAAAGACATGAATGTGGTTATGTTATTGATCGGGTTCTCTCGATGAGTCGGATCATCTTTGTATGTTCTTGTCTATATAGGAAGGAAAAACCTGCCTTTAAAGAAGTTTGTTCTGTATCAAGAATTATGAAATTCAAGAAAGATCAAAGAGAACATCGATGAGTCAAGAGAAGTACTAATGCTGAGAGGTCCTAGTCAAAATAAGTAATGAGAAAAAGGGCAAAGGGGGATACTAAAGAGTAAACTAGGAAAAGATAAGTGTGCCTTTATCATGAGGGGAGGGGCACAAGACATATAGTCGTAAGTTGAAAAAAAAGATAAGGGCAAGTTTTATGTCTATGTAAGTATTGAGCGTGGTGGTGATTCTAGTGATTTTGAGTTATGTTTAGTTGGTCATCAAACAATTGCTAGTTTTGATGAATGGATTTTGGATATGGGTTGTACCTTTCATATGTGTCCACATAAGAAGTGGTTCTTCAAGTTTAAAGAAGTTGATGGTGGAGTTGTTTATATGGGTAGTAGTGATGTTAGCTATATCACTGAGATGGGTTCAATTCGGTTGAGGAATCATGATGGATCAATTAGAGTTCTGACAGATGTTCAGTATATATCGAAGTTGAAAAAAAATCTCATCTCTTTGGGAGCCCTAAAATCTAAAGGTTTTGTTGTGATTATTCGAGATGGAAAACTAAATGTCATTTTAGGCACTCTTCTGGTTATGAAAAGCACAAGAAGAAATAACTTGTATTACTATAATGGTAGTACTGTGATTAGAATAGTGACCACGATTTCTAGTAATGATGAAGATTTAGAGATTAGTAGGTTTATGGCATAGACGTTTGGGGCCTTGCAATTAGAGTAGTGAGTAAGTGTAAGCATGATCCTAGTAAAGAACATTGGCATGTAGTGAAATGGATTCTACGGTACTTATTGAAAATCGTAGATGTTCGCTTAGTCTTTGAGCTAGATGATATATGTAATCAGTATGTTATTGGCTATTTTGGTGATTTGGATAAACGGCGGTTAACAACCGATTATGTGTTTACTCTTGTAGGAGCACCGGTGAGTTGGAAGTCTACTTTACAATCTACAGTTGCTTTGTCTACTACTGAAGTAGAGTACATGACATTAATCGAGGGTGTAAAAGAGGTTATTTGGTTAGGAGGACTATTGAATGAATTGGGGGTTAGTATGAGTAAATCTTTATTTATTCTGATAGTCACAGTGCTATTTGTTTAGCAAAGAATCCAGTGTTCCATGTTCATACGAACCCTATTGATGTTTGCTTTCAATTTGTGCGGGAGATTATTAGCGAAAGACGAATCTTACTTCAGAAGATTGAGACTATCGAGAATCCCACAGATTTGTTGCCTAGGTGGTGGCAACGATCAAGTTCAATCATTGTTTGGACTTGATCAACATTGCGAAGGTTTGATTGCACCATTTAGCGTATTTGGAGGCGTTGCAGCTTTTGTCAAAGAGAAGTTTCGAGATGACATTGACATATTCATCAAGGAGGAGATTTGTTATATTTAATTTCACTTGACCAGTGTTTTGAAAGGTGTTGGGGACGTACACCTCAAGGTTAAGCGCCCCTGAAACCGCTTTTAAAAAAAAATATTTTTATAATGATATTATATTTTTTATATGGGATGATTATATTTTTATAATGGATAATTATATATATTTTTTATCAGAATTGGGTAATTATTATTTTTATATTAGATAATTATATAAAAAAACAATATTTTTGGTCACTAATTTCTAGAAAATAGTTTTAAAATTATAATAATAAATTATTTTGGTAAAATACAAACATTTTATATTGAAAATTTATTATTTCAAAACGGATGTTAAATACTTAATCCATATTCCAAAATTATAATTTATTTTATATTATAATCATTCAAAAAATTATTAACATAGATTATTTATTGTATATGTTAGAAAATGGATATTAAACATATTCAAAAATATATATTAATTATTTATTCTAAAAATTTCAGTTATATTTTATTTTTAATTCAATATATTGTTTTTAATATATTATAAAATATTTATTAATTATATAACGCGATCATAAAAGTGCTTCGCTGAGCCTTACTACACTTCTTCCCCTCATAGACATGAAAACGCCTGCCTTACGCCATCTTTGAAAACATTAGGCATAGCAAGCAACAATTATATCTTGAATAAAATACTAGCCTAATAAAGCTCTGAACATTCAAAAATGCAAGAAGGAAGTAAATAAAACACACATTGATCATAACCATTAGAGTAAAAACGCTAGCAATTTGGTGTAGTTTTCTAAGATGGAGGAAGAGGTTAGAATTGAGAACATGATACCTGAATTTATTAGAAACTAAAAGTTTTGAACACAATTAAATGGCTGAATTAGCTATCTAGAAAAATGTGAATAATTGTGAGATTTATAAGCAAGGTGAAATCTGCTTGAAAATATTAAAAAAAAAAAAAAAATCAAGCCATTTCCCAAATTGGAGAATGCAAAAAACTTAAACTAATTGTAGGAGTGTGAGTAGGAGTTCACACTAGCAACATAAACATATAGATCAGTGCCAATGTAAACTTTCCCTTCATATGTGCCTGATGCATAAGAACAAAATGTAAATAAATACAACATTCTTAGAATATTGATCTTATAGTAATATCTAAAAAATGAAGTCTTAAATTTAAGAAAAGGGGTTAAGACCTTGAATCAGAAGGACATTATAGATGACTTCAATTAATGATTCCTAAATACTTTGTTTCCATTTTAAGCTCTTAACCCTCTATATTCCTCGCCTACACTCCAAACTCGATCATTTCTAAATAGTGTAGTGTTGAATGGTTTTAATGTCCAATCCCTTCAGCTTCACCACTTATTCAACACGACCCTTGAGTATGTGTGTGTGACGCCCCACTTCCGGACCCGTAGTTTCTACCATAGGTCATCGAAAGCACCTGTCTTGGTACTGCATTCCACACCATTTGCTCGTGATTACCATGGGTTACTACTGCACCACCTCAAGATTCTTCATTGAGACCCATTCATTCATATTTTAATTGAAATATGAGAATAATGCACTTAATTACAGTTCATAAGAGTCAAATCACAACCCTCTTACCATAACTACATAACCAACTATTTAAACAATAGTCCAAAAGAATTTAGTTACAATCCTTTTATACAAAATACATACTAGGAACTAATCTATCCCTAGCACTTTACAAAAAAGGTTCATCAAGGCCACATGTCAGTCTTCTTCATAGTCACGACCTCGTCTAAGCGTCGTCCACCGGTGTCAACCTATACCTGTAAGGGTTGTCCCATAAAGGGTGAGCCATGCCCAGTAGAGAATACCTTCTACAAGGGCTACTCCCCACCTAAGTGCATATGCAATGTTCACTCAACATTTTACAATTACATTCCAATAGAATATGTCAATTCTATATGAAATCCTACATGTCATGCCATGAATAAGATGCGACTCACCATGTATCATACGTCCGAGTCCTCAACAACTCCCTCACACAACACCTAAGCCCATGTGTGATAAAAACTGTCATTCTGGATGAGATCCAATGATCATTTTTCAAAACAAATTTCATTTGTTTATAAACCAAAAGATTTTTGGATGATACATCACAATGATCATTTTACTTTCAAAATCCATGCGCCTTTATGTGGGTAGCAGATTTTTGGTGTCGCACCACAGGCTTTGCAAACCCAAACACTTTTACGACCTTTCACCGCTGGGGACTATGTCTGACCATAATTAGTGGGTATTTCACACAAGGGGGGATCTATCCCAACTTGTTGATACCCGACATATATTTTCTTTACCATTTCAATAAATCGTACGACACTGTTGGACGTTGTCCCATTTAACCGAGTCCACCCAATCAAACACCAAACACAGTGTCGATTTACTTAACATGCACTCCATTTAATGCGATGTCCCCGTGCATATGCAATGCAAGACATCATTGCATGTTATACCATGTCACATGCACAATGAATGCTACATGGACAATTCTACTCATGCATATCACCAATGCATCATGGACAATTATATCTATATGCATATAATTTCCATACATCATTTCATCCATGTTAACATATCATGCAAGCATATATCAACATTCACATTTAACATACCATTCTATGATCAAGCAATGACATACACACAAGCAAGCCATGTAATGGCTATTGCACATAATGATTCATCACATGTCAACATGTTAGAGCACACACATTAGCATCTAAACAGGTCACTACATTGTCAAGTAGTGGCACACTAACAAACAAGCCATGTCATGGCCGTTTGTACAATTAAACCCATCACATGTCAGCATATTAAAGCACACATATTGACATCAAAACATGTCACTCTTAGTCAAGCAATCACACGCCCAAACAAGTCAAACAATGGCCCTCGAAGCAAGCCAAAATAATCACAAACCGAGCCATGAGACCAACTCGAAACAGGTCACAAACACAGACCACGGACCATCGCAGGTATGCCTAGGGGTAGCCTGCCTCCGCCTAGGGGGAGTGGTTCGCTTAGGCCTCACCTAGGCTGACCATAACGACCACAATCTCTGTCCTCGGGTTCGCCTAGGCGGAGTTACCTAGGCCTAAGCAGACCCCTACACCTAAGCGGACCTTCCCTACGCCTAAGCGTAGCAACCATCTTCTGTGGGAAGACTTAAACCTTCGCCTAGGTGAACCTCAGTTTGCCTAGGTGAAAAAACACTATACAGAACCCGAAAATTCAGTTTTCCTTCGCCAAACAGGCCCTTAACCGAAAAACCCTATTTTCCCAGCCCAAAGATGGAAAGTAAGCCAAGGTAGGAAGAACTTTACCTTTAGGCACGCTATACAAGGGTAGGAAGCTCCTAAACTCCGAAAACTTCGATTTCCCGAAATCTCCCTCTTAGATCTTCCGCAACCTTTCAGGTACCCATGTACCTCTATCGATGCGAGAACTTTGTTCTTGGCCGTATCTAAAACTCGACCCACTTAACTCCATGTGATCTTGGAAGGAAGCTTCGCTCTCTTTCCCTTCTCTCTCTCATGTGAACCACAGAAATGGGCCTGCTTGCCCTAATTTCCTTTTGTCCCAACTTAAACATAAGTTGATGTGGCCCACGTCACAATTGCCCACCCGCTCGAGTCCGGCTTCCGCCCGAAGCCATTCATCTGGCTCCCGCCAAGTTCAAATGGTATCTCATGAACTTAATCCAAGTCATTTCGACTTTCAGATTTTCGTAAAGCAATCTGGCCCTCAAAATCACTTAACACCCATCACCTCGAAACGAAAAATCCGGGCCGGTCTCGAATTCAATGAAATTCATGTGGGTGACTAGATTTCGTGGGACGAATCTAACAATGAGGTCCGTTTTGTCATCCAAGTTCTAGAAAATTGCTAGGTTTTCAACCTGTACTATTCTGACAATTTACTGTTTTGCCTTTTTTTTTTCAGAAAATTTTGATTTTTCTCGGGTTTTACAGTGTGAAGCTCCTTGAGCCTAAAAAAATGGAAACAATGGAAGTAAAGAGTTTCTAGGTTCTTGCTCAAACTTCTCCTAGGTGAAACCATAATAAGAAATTGAAGGATTACCATGCGATTTATGCCCGTCTCTTAGCTTGCTCTGCAATCTCGAACAACTCCTAGTAGCTGCTTTTGTCATTGAACAAGCTTGAAGTCTCTGGTGGTTGGAGACCATGCAGTTTACATTGTGCCTTTTCCTTTTGATGTGGTTGGAAGGGTAGAAGATGGTTTGATCTTTTCATAAAAAAATCAAGCTGCTGATAGTGTCTTCTCAAGTCCTCAGCATGAAACTAATGATGGGGTAATTGGTGATGGAGTAGCAAAAGATCAAGATCATGAGATTAAAGGGAAAATCGTGGAGAAGCAAATCAAGCAAAACAGAAACAAGAGGCAAAGTTAATAGTCACGGGTCAGAGCAGGAGCACTTCGAAACATCAGGAGTGGGGATACTAAATAGAGTCTTCACTCAGAACATGAATTGGTTGGTTTGCATTGTTACTGCTGTTAGCTTTGGGAGTGGAACATTAATTAGTGGGTTGCTCAAGCATGCAATTTCAAACTCCCATGTGCGAGTGACTCCATAATATGGCTAACTATTGGAAGCTGGACTTCCTTTTAACTGAATTCACCATATCAAAGCAAGCTAACCTTTCCATGCAATGTCCATTTCAAACGAAACCTCGTACTCGCCCAATTCATGATCATGTCATCGAAAAAGGACAGTTGAGCTAATGTTGGAAAGGTATAAATTAAGTTCCTGCATGATTTTTCACGAAGATTGTTTTTCACATCTTTTAAGTATAGGATGCGCTGCATCACTGGTTGTGGAGGATCAACAACGGTTGCCCCCGTTCATGAAGATAAATCGATTCTTGCAGCAGCTGTTAGGAGTTATAAAGCCTGTTATATTTCATGCAGCAAAATAGTGATATATTAGAGAAGTAATGCAAGAAGAACACACATAGATTTACGTGGTTCGGTCGCCTACATCCACTGGAACTACCGCTGAAACTTCTACCATGTCAAATTGTTGTTACACAGAGGTATTTATAATAACCTTGATATGACCACGATAAAAATACCCCATACCATACAGTATCATATTGTACTGCACCACCGGACTTTGCCTCCGCGCCCAACTTACGGCTTCGCTCCCAACAAAAGATGATACCCGCCCAACCTTCCTCCACTTCGCTCCACATCGGCATTAGCCCCTTTTCTCCATAAATATGAGTCACATACTACCGTAATGCCATCAGACTTGCCACCGATACAGCTTACTTGAAGATATCCTGACAAGAGCTCGTGGGAAAGTCAAAAGGGCTTTGGCAAACCGATGCTCCTTATACCATAGGGAATGAATCCGTTTATGTTCTTAACTTGATTTGGAGCTACAAAAGCTTCACATATTTGACTGCCTCTCCAAGCATTGTGCTTATGTCAACCTGTCACAAGATATGATCTGTGAAGAAATCAGTTTCCAGATGATTTCAATCTTTGTTTTAACTTTCGGCTTTGAAGAAGATCCAATGAATGAGAATCAGGTACTCCATGGAGTTCATTGCTTACCTTTGTTCCATTCGGGACAAGGTTTTGTAAGATTCTTAGTCACTCATTTATTCACTCCCTAATTTTCTGAAAGATTGGGAAAGAAAATGATTAAGAAAACTATGGGAAAAAATAGAAAATTTTCTTTAGAAGCACATGCAGAGCTGTTACCCCTGTGAGGCTTCGGGAATATGTGGCAAACCCCCTGCTGGCTCTTAGTCTTTCTATCCGAGTCGAGAGTTGCAGAGCCTTTAGACTTTGAAGATGCTCCTCCATTTTGCTCTCGAGAAGCATTAGAATCATCGTTTGCTAGAAGCAGTGGGAGCTTTGTCCATCAAGTTTCAAGGATTAGTGTCTTCTTTTCAAGTAGAGCATTTGGAGAAGTTTTCCTGACCCTTTTCGACCGTATTAATTTTCTTACTCAGGCACACTGCCTGCATCGAAATTGTACTTTATATATATATATATATATATATATAAATTAAATTATAAGCAATATAAAGTGATAAACCTGAATTATCAAAAATATATATGAAGCAATATAAAATATAAGTTAACCTCATCATAAAAAATATAAATGATAATTATAAGCACAATCCAGAAAGGCTTTGCATCGAAGCAGAGCATAGTTACTAATTTACAAATTTATGACACAATGTTTGAATCTTGTGTGCATTTTCACTCACCTTCGGTAAATCTCATTGGGTTCGGATCAATCCCAATAATTTTGGCTGCACCTGCAATTCTATCGCCCTCAGCAGCCTAATCACGCAAAAAAGTTAAATTAATTTCATAAATAGCAGTAATTAAGTCCAAATGAATCAGCAGCTTCCAATAGAGAGGAAAATCCACAGCAAGTCTCCACAGCTCCTAAACTGAAATGGCAACTGAGTCCTTTGACAGAAAGCACAATTTGTCATTAACAAAAAAGAAGAAACAAAAGAACTTTACTAATGAGATAAATACACTGGAAGTGTATTGCACCAGTACTTCTAAGAGTGTCAAGCGACAAGCTAGTCTTGTTTTTGGCAGCAATATTGTGCAAGGTAGTTTCACTCTTTCTGTCACCTCTACCACACAGATTGGTGAAGTGGATAAAAGCAGAATAAAAGGCCAGCCAAATAAAGAGATATAATATTAGAGAACTCCGTATGTGAATGTTTTATCCTGAAATTTCATCTTGAAATGTACCACCATATGTCAAACTGTTCGCTTGTTGAGTCTGGCCTTAAATAAAAGCAGAAAATATAAGGGTCATTACTTTATGAGATTTTTAGGCAGAGCTAGGGGGCAGAATGCTATTGCCAAATCTGATTAAGAGAAATGCCAAGATATTTGATAGATTCAGGATATTGGATAATGGTGTCACTCTCTTAGATTTCAAGCACTCAGCTTAAAGAGATCACTTTGATGAAGCAGAGATGGATTTGTCTCTATCATTTTTTTTTGCTCTAACAGCCTCTTCAAGACAAGTTTTTCGTCACATTCTGCTTTCAGATTTTATAACTGTACCCCCAAACAGATACATATAATTGTAACTCTGATTCCCAAATTCTTCCATTATGAAATTATAACATGAAAAAGGAAAAAGGTCAGAGGCAAGTGCCCGATATTGCTACTGTAATTGCATGAAAATTCAAAAGTCTATTTCATTATGACATGTCAACTGCATCAGCTTGAAACAAACTCGAGTGAAAGACGAATCAGATTACACCCAAATGGTTATGCTATAGGCAAATGCATGCCAGTTAACACATCAATCAATGCCTCAACTTCTAAGTTTTTCAGTTACTCAAAATTTATATGGAAGCTGGGGAAACAAAATCAATTGGAAAAAATGGAACCAATAGATTCTATTTGAACCTTTCTGCGGAGAGATTTTACTCTCAAGTTTCTCTCAGAAAAATGTATATGCCAACTTCAAAAGAACAAAAAACGTTTCAAGAAATAGGCTCAGTCAATTAATAAGGAAGCAAGAATAAAAAAGGGAAAAGAGAACCCACTGTCCGAGGTCCTGAGTTGTCCAAGAGCAGAGGGATGTTTGATCACGATTTAAGTAGGCAGCTATTTGAATTTGGGATCGCGAAAAGCGAGCGTACTTGCAGAAAATGTGATGTTAAGAAGAAGAAGAAATTCACGATCAATCCAGAATCTTCAACAGAAAAACATTAGAAAAGGAAGGCGAGAGGAAAATTTTAAAACATAAGGTGGACTTTGTTTTTTTTTTTTTATTATTTAAAAGAATTGCTTTTAGCATTCAGCCTATTTGATTTTTTTAATTTTTTTATAAATTATTGAATTTTTAAAAAATTTAACTAAATTAGAAAAGGCCATAACATTTAGCTTTTTGGTTTTTTTTTTTTGAATTTTTTGAATGTTTTTTTATATTAAGAAAAAAGCTAGATATTCCAATATGAGAAAATCATATATTTATGATTCAATTGAAGCTCTCTTCATTCGTATCATGCTAATTAAATAAAAGTACTTGTAATTTTAAATTTTTATTTAAAAATTTGTTTTCTCAAAATGTAGAAAAAAAATTAAAAGATTGATAACAAATTTTATTAAGCACTATTCATGACAAATTTTCTATTTGCCATTAAGTAAAAAACAAACGAACTCTAAGATTTGCAATATCAAATCCTCTTTTGAAGAGAAAAAGAAAAAAAGAAGAAAAGAAATCATACCTCATCTAAAAGCCTTCGAATGATCATTTGCCAAATCAAGATTTGAAGCCCTAAAAAATCAGATAATTAAAAGATAAGTGTAAGGATTAAGGAAAGAAAATTGCAACCACATCGTAGAGAAAGAATTGCTATACCAGGTTGCTCTAAATGTCAATCCTTCATTGTTCAAACTAATAGCTGGAAGAATTTAAAGGGCATGAAAATTCAAAGAAACATGAATGATGAAAAGGAAGGGAAGGGGCCTTTTCTCTGAATTCCTATAAGTTGATGCTTAAATTAACAAAACTCCTCAATTCAACCATTGAATAAAGTTGGTGCCCAACCTAGAACCACGCACTAGAAATAATACAGAAACGGTGACAGTGATAGTAAATTAAAAAACAGAAAAATCTAAAAATTTTACCATAGAATGGGATCCTCCTCATATGTGGCCACCCCTTCTTTGATATCTTCCAATGACACATTAGTTTCTTTTCACCTCGTCAAGGTGTAAGTGTGGTTCCGAGTGTTGAGACTTGAGAGTGCTCCATTTCAAGAGCTTAAGGCCCGTTTAGTTCACGAAAATTTTCAACTCTATCCAAAATTCAGAATATGAAAATTTTCAATGTATTCTAATCTTTAGTTTTCATTTTCAGAAAATACGTTTCGTATCAATTCATCAAAATGTTAATAAGAAAATCCGCTTTGTAAACCATTTTCTTGAAATGTTAATGAAACAATGAAAATGTGTTTTGGTTTTTACACTTTTTTTCACTTATAATTTTGCTTTACACTTTTTGTTTTATCCCGTGTTTTCATTTTATCCCGTGTTTCGCTTTATCCCACCGATTCAAACTCGTGTTTTCGATTTAATTAAAACAAGGAAAACAAATTTTTACTCGTTTTCCGATTCATATATAAAAAGTTGAAATAGTGAATTCATTTTCTTGTTTTCAAAATTTGTTTTTGTCTCGATTCTCCTCGGGAATTCAAACTGCTTTCCTTGTTTTTGAAAAGTTTGAATAGAAAAAACAGAAAATTTTCTACCTACTTCAAACAAAATTTAAATGTTTCCTCTATAAAATAAAAATAAAAATAAAGAAAATGTATGCACTGTGACACAATGATCACAAGCTAGGCTTCCTTAAATTAAATGCCTTCAGGCAGCAAAAAACACAAATCTCAACCATGACAAACAAATGGGCATTAAGGTATACCTTTTCAATGTGAGCCAATTCTACTAGCTAGGAATATCTTATCTTGGTCTCAACATATCATTAAGGTAGTCTGCATAAAAAGCAATGGCTAATTGTAACAGAACAAAGAAGATATAATAATAACAATAATATGCCACACAATAATAATAATTATATAACATTTGAATTTTAAGGTTTGTTTCGTTCCCGTTTTTTAAAACTGTTTTTTGTTCTCAAGAACAAGGAGGAGAGGAAAATTAGAGAGAACACACTTTGGTAAAGAATAAGAATAGTTTTCAAATAACACAAAGATTTTGTGTTCTTTGTGTTTTAAAAAATATGAACCAAAATGCCTTTAATCACTCAATTGTGATCTTGATTCTCTACGATAGTTTAAATGTACTTGTTTTATTCTAAAAAAACAAAATCAAAATCAAAAGAAATGTGGTAAAACTATACAACTTACTATTAATGAAATTATTTAGCAAGAAAGAAAATTCAATATCCAAAGAATGAACGTAAACAATATCCAATATGGATATTGAATAAAAAAATGAAGCCATAAGAAATACATGACCTTTCAAAAGAAAAAGAAAAGAAAATGAGAAGAAGAGAGGATTTAATACCTGAAATGGTTCTCCATATTGATGGAACCCTTCACCAAGTATTTAGCCCTATGTATTTTTGTGTGAGTTAGGTTTTGCCTGTTTCATTTTGGGATATAATCAAGGAATTTCTATATGGAAAACATCCCTTTCAAAGTGATTTCAGTTCAGTGTAGTCATCAATAGGAAGGCCTACGAATGTTGCAAAACAATTCATCACAGCATTATTGTTGAATTTGACTTTGTATTTCATGTTTAATTTCCAAATAGTATCGAGAAAAGAAAAAATTGCTATATAAGAAAAACAATTTTCTCATACTTGATTGTTTATAAAAAATATCAAAGAAAATAAAATATAGTTAATATAAGTAAAAAATTAATTCATTTTTAAATTATTCTAACTTTATATTGAAGAGTTAAAAATAATTTATTGATTTAAATATTCTTTTATTTTTATTTTTTTTCTTTATTTTATTTTCTTGAAATTTTCCTAGGACCAAAAGGAGCTTCAGGGTGTGTAAGAATATTTAGAAATCTTGCAACATGATAAATCAACTCAGATATGCTTAGAACAAACTCAAAACTAATTATTAGATTAATAATGAATTCACTAACACCATTCCCTCTTGCTATTTTACTAATTATTTCTTAATAGAACAGTTAGAATTTATTAAAAAAGAGTAAATATTAGGCATCAAACTAAATAGGAATGTTCGTACTATGTAAAATCTTCAAGCCAATCAAATGGGTTTAATCTCGATCCTTCTCCTGCATTTGGCCTTTCAAGCTTCTTTAAAAAAGGTGGACTCGTGGAACAATACTACCATAATAAAGCTGGGCATTTACTCAAACTCTTAGAACATATAATATTTAAGGTTATGTTTGGTTCTGAAAAATTTTAAAAAAAATGGAATAAAAAAAAATAGACCGAAAAAATAAAAGAAAAAAATTATGAAAATTAAAAATACAATTAAATCTAACATGTTATTTTTATTTATCACTTTATCGATATATCGATTATCGGATGATACCAAAATAAAATCGGCAACCGAAAGTCGGTTAAGTAAAAAAATCAAAGAAATATAGCCAATATTTCAGCTATATAAGAAAAAAAAAATGGAAATATCGTCAAAGTAAAAAATCAAAGAATTATAGCCAATATTTCAGGATATATGGAAAAAAAAAAATGGATATATCGTCAAAGCCCTGACAAGCGCTTGTCATAAATCCGTCCAAAAATCAATAAAAATCGGAAAAATTGATTATTTATCGCTGATATTTCCGATATATCAACGATAAATCTGGGATATGCAGCTGAGAGGAGTCTCGAGAGGGAGTGGAGAAGCCAGTGGGCCGCGACCTGCAGTAGATGGCTGAGATGGTCGTTTGTCCTCGTACTTATACACTATACTTGTTTGAAGCGTCCGTACCAGATGAGTACTGTGCTTCAGCCATTGATGCAGATATCATGAGTCATGACGGATTGGGGGCAGGGAGTCAAGAGTCGGAGAGTGTTTATACCAATATTTTAAAATCGGACACGACGAAATCAAAAGTTTATCTGCCTACGATTCATCGGTCGATCACTTGGCCGAATCCGCACAATCACATATTATAAATAAATTATTTATATTTTAATATAATAATAATATTTAAGATATTATTTATTATTCGTTATATAAATAAAATATTTTAAATTTTATTTTAAAATATGTATACGTTTAAACATGAAACATATTAAAAAACGGAATAAACTTATTTATATAAATATATTATTTTTTGTTAATATCTAAAATAATCTACAAATGATAAGAAAAGAAGAGAGCTGCTTTTCAGAATCCTCATTCACATGCTCAAATCCATAAGTCCGTCAGATGAATCAATTTTTTAAGCATGCTCTCTAACCCTACAAGTCTTCCAACCCTACAAGCTTTGTCGTTTTAACTTGAAAATAAAAATAAAAAAATTATGGAACTCGCTGCTCATCCCTGCTCACGCTGGCTCGATCAAAAACGGTTTGCATTGAACCCGACTCAGCTTTTTATGACTGGTCAACGGTTGGACTAGTCGGTCCGGTTTTTAAAACATTGGCTTATACAGTATATTTCATTTATTTATTTTTAAAAAACCATCCTTTAATTATATATTAACAAACTTACTAGCTGATTTGAGTATTTTTTAATAGAGTTTGTTACTATAATTTATTTTCCTAATATCCGAATTTATATGTTAATTTAAAAATCTTATAATTCTATTTTCCATAATTAATTTATGGAATAATTTCAACTTTGAAATATATATAAATATAAGGTTTTAAAATATATTTATAGAATACATTAATGCAAATCGTGGAATATAAGTTTGAAAAATATATTTACAACTTTATAATTCCAATTTTACCATACGAATTTATGGAATAAAATAGTTTTTCATTTTTTTGAAAGCAAAAAATAGTTTTTTTAATATCGAAATTTATATAGTTAATTTTGAAAATAAAAGCTAAGTTCTAAAACCTTATATTCTGCATGAATTTGTGAATTAAAATTTTATTATCTAAATTCTGCTTTTAACATTAATTGTTATTTTTAAAATCAAATGCAAGTTAATTTCTAATTTAATAATAATGAAATGGTATACATGAAATGAATTATATTAATACTAATTTTAATCTTAATCTTAATTAAGAGAATAATAATATTAAATTACATATTTAATATAGTAATTATAAAACATTATCCATGTACATCCAATTTGTGCCAACTAATATACATATTTTTTACTTAATTTTATATAATTTTCTCACTGACATTTTTTAAAATATCCATCGAAATTTTCAATATAATCCAATTACCGATATATTTGTCTTTATTGATATTTTGATCAGTAATGATTATATAATTTGAAAAAATATGTAAGTTTTAAGTAATTTTATTTATATTTGGTTTTATTTGAAATTTTATTAGACAACAAAATATATATAAAATAAAAATAAAACCAATTTTTCTTTCTTTAATTCTTTCAAGCCCTGTAAGTGAGGTGATCAAATTGGTATTCATGAAGTGTAGAAACATTTCAAGCACAAAACAACATTTAAGGTTGGGAGTTATAATACCAGGCCTCACTACTTCCTCGAGTTATAAGATCATTCATCTGTTCTAATCGAAATGGTGTTCAAGCTGGAAGCCAAAAAAATCCAAGAAATTGATATGAAAATTTAAACGAACATAGGAGGTGCTGATCAATATAAAAGAAATACCAGAGACAAAATGAAAACACAGCATTTTGATCCTCAAATAATTAAAATGGGAAGAGAGGTTATGAATTTCGAACCTTCCATTGCGTAAAGTTATCAAGGTGGAAATAAACATGTGGGATATGAGCAATCTTGGCCCGGTCTTCACCTATTTCTTTGTTGTATCTTTCCTTTAGGTGTGGATAATCACACACATAAAGCGCTTGCGCTAAGGAATAAATCATAGGGAGGATGTCAATTCAGTATGGGCCATAAATAAGAAGGTTTGTAAGTGAGGAGAGGTTGCCCATCCAATGTAGTAATGTTGTTAAACCAAAGCACTTCCAAATGTAGAGAGTTTCAAGAGTGAAACATATAGAAGCTAAAAGACCTCCGGGTCGCCCATTCACCATCGAATCTCGCATATAAGGAGTGGACTTCAATGAAGAGAAGAAGAGATCACATGTCCCCGCACTTCGCTCTAACTCCCGTAGGGCTAGTTCCTCAAGACTAGCTAATGAAGCTTCACATCGACCGATCCCAAGATAGGCAATCTATGATCCCAATTCGTAAAGACCATAGGATGAAGGCAGTTCCAAGGATGCCAAGTTACTGCAATCATAGATCCCTAATTTGGAAAGAGAAGAAGATGAAGGCAGTTCCAAGGATGCCAAATTACTGCAATACCGGATTTCGATTTTAATTAGGTTGGGAAGCTGGGAAGCCAACTCATGATCATTCATCATCCAACTTGGAAACTCCTTAGCTCCATAACATTTTATAAATTCCTTTTAGCTGTGGGATTTGGTTGAGACCTTCCATCACTCCACTTATCTCCTTCACCCCCTTGTTTTGGTCACTTCTGTCTCCCATCCCAATTTTAGGACTCATGTATTTTTGTTTTTCCAAAATTTTGGCCCGGATTCCGTTCAACATATCCCGAAGGCTTTGGAAGATCTTTTATGCATAATGACTTTAGTTGGTGGATTTCAATTCACTCAAGCTCCCAAGTTTGTGATTCCTTAACCTCATTCCCAACAATAAACAATGGTAGACTTTGAAGTGAAGTCAACTTTCCCATTCCATGTGGCATATGAGTCAAGCTACGACATTCATCATTCTCCAAGTGTCTAAGATTGATTAATTGCCTCATATTTTTTGGAAATTTCTTCAAATTCCAACAACTACGGAGTTTTAGTGTTTGCAAATTCTTCAACCTTGTAATAGAATTTGGAAGTATCTCAAAATCATTATTGGAAAGATCAAGATACCTTAAATGAATCAATTTTCCTAAACTCTTTGTCACATTTGTTATATTCAAATCATCTAAGCTCAATACACGTGAAACTCATAACACTTGGAAGAAATGAATTTAAAATTGTAGTATCTTTCAAAACATCTCGATAAAGATTCAAAAAAGACCTTACGGGTTTTCCCACCATAGCCTTTTTTTCCATTATAGCCTTCATAATTGGAGTCACATCTTTAAACGACAATGATATATGACGAGCTTCTCTTGAAATATTACTTACATCATTTCTTAAAACAAGGACCTCAGATCCTACAATTGATTGTGCAAGATCATGTATAAGGTCATGCATTTTGTATGTTAATCTATTAAAACCGTGTGC
Organism: Tetrastigma voinierianum; assembly: GCA_016808115.1. Classification (NCBI taxonomy): domain Eukaryota; kingdom Viridiplantae; phylum Streptophyta; class Magnoliopsida; order Vitales; family Vitaceae; genus Tetrastigma; species Tetrastigma voinierianum. The sequence continues at coordinate 78,502 of JAEQBH010009454.1, read as the reverse complement.
TTCATCTTTTTTCAACAATGATCTTGACACTAATTCCTCAAAATATCGATCTCCTATTTCCTCTAATCGCTTCATTCCCGCTCGAGATTGAATGCAACCCCGAGCTTTCATCCATAATTGTACCAACAACTTTTTCTCAATTTCATAGTCTTGTGGAAATAAAGCACAATATGTAAAACATTGTTTCAAATGTGTTGGCAAATTATCATAACTTAATTTGAGCACCCATAGAACATTATCATTTCCATGTGGATGTGATAACAGATTTTCATTCTGACAAATAGACTCCTATGTGGACAAGTCTGATTTAAACTGCATTAATATTCCTCCCAAAGTGTTAATGATAAGTGGGACTCCTCTACACATGCCTACAATTTGTCTTCCAACTTTTTTTATCTCTTCACTCACAGTATTCTCATGTCCTCCAAATGTGATGTTTGAAAATAGTTTCCAAGACTCCTCTTCGCCTAGACCTTCCAACTCAAAAGATCTAGTATTATTTCCCATAAATAAAACCTCGGTATTTCGGGTGGTGACTAGAATTTTACTCTCTTTGGCACCAACCTCCAATAAAGGTCTTACTTTCTCCCAATCTTCCCTTTGCTTGTTCCATCATCTAGAACTAGTACTTTTTTTACTTAGATTTTGTCCGTCTTTCAATCCCCTCCACTCCGACTTATCATTTTCGTGAGTTGGTGATCTTTTAGCGCCACACCAAAGCCCTCACCGTAATCATCATCGAAACACAAACCCATTTCTTAGCTCAAAATGTTTTGTCACTCTTTTTCATCATTGAATACTCAATTGAGCAAGGTCAGTTCGCTCTAACTCTTAATACTGACAAATTAAGACAATGAAAATATCTTCATTGTCAGGTGACACCAACAAGTTTACAATCTTTTCTAGTTCAGCATTTCTTAGATCAAGATTAATATATGTGGATGATGGGGATGAGTGGGTCTCTCTCCTAGTATTATTGTGTCCTCTCGGGTGAATTGTGTTATGGAATGGCACTCAATAGAAAGATATCCTTTTTGATATCATCAAGTGCTACTTTGATATCATCGACTCTGCCACTCATATGGAAACGAAATGCAGCCTGATTCGAGGAGGAGCACGAGAAGAAGTGACTCACCTGCCTGGCAGACCCTCCTCGCCTCAACCGATAGGTTGCATAATCATCCAACAAGTCATCCACAGCATACACAACGCGTTTGAGCCTCTTCACCCAATCTTTCACGGCATGACTTTTCTCCAGCTGATCCTCGCATCCGTATGACAAAGATTCATGGTGCCTAGCTGCCCCTCCATCTTTTCCAAAATTTCATTTCGAACACCATACATACATCCAAGTTTTTGAACAACTGAGGATCCTAAGCTGCTCAATACATTCTCCACGATGCTGAATGGAATTTGTTCTGCCATTTTCAACAACACCAAATCCTCGTACAAGGACAAGGCCAAGAATAATATTAATACATATGGTAAATATTATTACAATTGCAAAGAGAATTAAAATAGAGAATAATCGAGAAACTAAGATGTATAAGGTTCATGAGGATGATGGAACCTCACCCGTGATAGGAAAGCCGTCTCTTGGCTCGCTTTACCCTCAAAATGATTATTACTTGAGAGAATTGTGATATATATATATATATATATATATATATATATATATATATATATATATATAGACGTTAGGTGGACAAGTTCCACAAACCTTATGGTACTGATCTTTATCTCCTTGTGAACTTGTCTTCAAGGTTTGGAATATTAATTCATTTCATAAGTAAAATAAATGTAAGTGAGAACAATATATCTCTCTCACATCCTCCTAATTTTCTTTGAACGCTAGAGGCCCTGCCAAAGCACAGTCTTCAATGGTTTTTTTTTTTTTTTGTTCTTTTTTTACACTTCTATTCACCTAAAGCTTATGTAAGATACTAACTTTGATGTTTGCTTATATTAAAAGAAAGGTATAGACAGTAATTGAGTCCATTGCTGAAATGCTTTACCTCTTGCTCAAGTTTGTCCAGGGAAGAGCATATATTCCAAACTTGGTCATGGCAGTAACCTGAGTTTCCTTTACCAAATAAATTTGGGCATGAAAAGCTTTTCTTAGTTTAGTTTTGTAAAAGCAGTATATAAATTTAATTTATATAATATTAATTTAATTTAATTCAAATCTTATCAAAAATAAAAAATACTTTTTACATTTAAAATAAACTAATTAAAAATAAGGTTTTTAGTAAAGTATAAATTGAAATCAGAGTAATTTATTAACATTTAGATGTGTATAAAGGCTAAAATAAAAAGTAAAGATGGATTAAAATCTAAATATAACCAAGTGTGGAAGTGAAAAGAGTTTGGATAACATACATTTCATGAATATAAACACAAGCCCTTCAATCAGTTAATTGTTATTTTTAAAAAAATTAAATTAAATTTTGCAGCTTGATATATTAAATGATTAATTAAAATAAAAATTAATTAGACATATTTTATTTAAAACTTAACAAATTTTAATAAATTCAAGGAACATAAATTATGAAGAAAATGAAAGTGAAAAAAAGAAAAAATTATAACTTATGACAAAATGAATTTGATTTTTTGAATTTGGTGATGAAAAATATCAGTTGAAGGTCTATTGTTGTGAAGTAAATATCTAATTATTTTATTTATAAAGAAAATTTTATGTTAAATGATAGTAAAATTATTTATATATTTTGTACACATATTGTACATGCATGCATATAGACATAACTTAGTAGAGGTCGGCAAAAGCATGACTAACTCCTCAACCCGCCTATGTCTAGCTCAAGATGTCTCGGAGGTATATATGTTATCAATTGTGCCATGAACCTCCAAACCTCGTGTTCCTTCTCGACTCTTTCTCAAACATCCGAAAAGAGACATTTATTCGCTTATACTGATGAAAGTATGGTGGCTAAAGATCCGATGTGCCTACTAGGCATGCCAAGTTCCAATTGAACTAAGTGGAAAGGGGAGACTCAAAAGAATACGCCTAGGTCCATCCAACTTTTCGGGATGTGCTTCTAGGCTTGATAACTCTACCTGTTTGATAGTTATTTCACAACATAATAGTCATACCTTTGGTTTGAAACTCAGTTCTTCCTCGATCACCCTTGACCCCATGTCTTAGATCCACATTATCCCCAAGAGATGTGTTTACTCACTCATTCTAGGGTCCAAAGACACCATTGAACAAGGAAAACTCGTGCACATATGGAAAAGAAAAGAAACATTTATTGAAAGCTTGAAAGGTAAGGTTACAAACTAAGAGAAGTGATGAGAAGGGAGATGATATGTCTGGGTCACATTCTCCCTTTATATACACATAATTACTTCCTAGGGGTCATTCAAGGCAAGTTTTGAGGTTTCATAACCTTTACAGCTAATTAGGAGTCCCGAATGTAAAAGGAAACAAATCGAATCACGTTTGGGCCTTCTAAAACAACTTCACTCTCACCAAACAAGGAGGGCGAAATTTCATTCTCAGCAGACAGTGAGAGCAAAAATTCATTCTCACCAATCAATGGGAGCAAAAATTCGCTCTAGCAAACTGTGTTTTCTCCCTCGCCGTTACTCCTTTTTCACTCTCAAGCTTTTGGTCGAGTCCTAAACTCATGTAAGAAGATGTCTATAGCTCCAAAGCTCAAGAAAAATGTCTCGGGGACGCCTCATTGCTCCTTGCTAAGTTCCAAGAGTCGAAAAGGTACCTAAAAGGCTTCATTTTGCCCCAAAAGAAGCTCCCTGTGCAGCTCTTCTTCAGCTGCAGCATTACCATGTTTATCCATTACAGTGTCTTTCATTCTGGACTTCGACTTCTCCTTGATAAGCTTCTAATTCTTGAACAGAAATTCAACTTGGCTATGGATATCCTGCCCGTTTTCAAATGCTTCCAAAGCATGAATATTAAGTTGCTTGAACTCCAAGGCTTGTCCACTCACTCTATGTTGATTATCTCCCTGAAATAAGAGCAAATTGAGTTAACATAATCCAACATTTTTAGTATTTTGGGGAAATTAAAGTATTTATACTCTGAAAGTTCCTCAAGGTACTCACTCCATAGAACTTCTCATTAGGTTCAGCATTGATTATGTCTTTGGATCACAATGGGCTGCAAAGACATCAAGATTTAAGAGATTTTGCAGTCTCCTCCCAGATATGCAGATTCCAAGAAACTAAAAGTAGATGATTCAAAAAATGCTTCCACCATATTACATACGAATGTTCTGAATCTTACTATTGTAAGGGATTTCATAGGTCATTGGTGCCTATGATCACTTGGAAAAGGAGACCCACTAAAAGATTTGAGAAGACAGTAAAATCATTTTAGGATGTACAGTCATGTTCTGCCTTCTAATCTTCTGTTGGGATAGAATAAGCGAGGGAAAATATTTTCCTAAAAAACATCAATAATGGCAGAAAATTCTGATATTTTAACATGATGTGTTACAATAGTTAAGGCAATCATGTATTAGAAAGACAATAGAAGTCAATGACCGGTCTAGAAAACTTAAGATCCCCATGGGGAAAGGAAGAGAAAGAAACAAAACTTGGAAAAAAAATGTAGAGCTACCAAACAAGTAAATAGAATTGCCTGGAACAATAAAGAGAAAATAAAAAGTCAAAGATTTAATTACCATCTCTTTGTGTTAATTTTGCTCTTTCTATCTACAATCCACAAATCAAACGGCTTCTTGGTGGTGCTACACTTCTTCACAGCCTTTGCATACAGATGAAAGAAGAAATTGATCAAGAATCGGAGGTACTCCCAATTCATAGATTCAGGTCCTTCTTAAGTTTAACAAGATCCAATCCAAACCAATTCAATTGAAGAATCATGTTTGCAAAACCTAAGATACTTACAATCTTGACTGCAAGAATTGTATCTTCAACAGAGAGTTAAGTCTTCAGGATTTACATTCTTCTTCACAATGAGAGCCTTCAGTTTCGAAGTCAAAAAGGTTACGTTTAGATGATGATGGGTTAAAATAAGTAGTAAATATTTATGTTGATGGTTAAAATAAACAAAATGAGTTTGAATTAGTAAATAAAAATAATATTTCACATTTAACTCTACTTTTATTTTTCTTCGTTTTTTCTTTCCTCTCTATTTTCTTTCTCTTGCATTCTCCCTCAGATATTTTGACAAAATAAACATTCTTAGAATGCAAAACACTAGAGTAGAATGATTTGTGTATGTAGAAATTTTCAAACTTACTGAAGTAGGTAATATAATCAAATATATAAGGTGCAAATAGAAAGAACTACCAAAACATATAAAATGAGAGGATTTTAAATATAAGATGATGAAAATTAAGTCATAGGAAAGAATAAAGCAGCGCTCAGATTCTGGACCTGGAAAGCATTCTGCTTCAGTTCAATCTTCATGGATAAATGGCATCTATCAGTAGGATATGAGAAATCTTGGGTTAGTCGTCACGTTTCCTTTCATCATCTTTCCTGTCAGTGTGAAGGAATGCAGATTGTTTATTGCATGTCTGCAGGTTTTGAAGGGAACATATCTTCAGGCAGTGATGTCAATTCAGGGCAGCCATGAATTCCAAGCCCTGTAAGAGAGGTGAGGGTATTCATCATAAAGAAAGATCTAAAACAACATTTAAGATTTGTAGTTTACACAATCACACCCCAGCATTTCAAACTTTTAGAAACAGAACTGGCAAACTGATTTGCTCAGCCAGCACTGAAAAGTTTCAATCTAAAAATTTCAAAGAAAAATGATATGAGTTGATTTGGCATTAATACAGTTAATTACCAAAATAAACTAAAATACAGTCTAGATTCAAAAATAATAAAACAGTATACGAAACACAAAGACTTCAGATCTTCCAATATATCGATTTGAAACAACATCTGAGAGAGATAACCTTTGGCTTTATCTTCCCAGTTATCGTTGTATTTTTCCTCGATAGTGATAACCCAGCGAAATAAAGCACCTTTGTTTATTATAAACAGATCTCTTCCGTATGATGTTAATCCAAAAAGAAACAAATAATAAGTCTCAGTTGAGAGAGGCCGTCTGATCTGGAAATAGAACAACTTCAAAACCAGATTTGCAACAGAGTTTGAGGAGAGAGAAACATGATTGGTCCGGCTCCGCTCCCGGCAGTTATCAGCGTCATCAATCTATAACCGCGAGACTTAACAAGCATAGGCAAAGGATAATCGAACAGAACATTAACTGCTAGTACTTCTGGTCTTAACGTCAGTTATATCTTACTGATTATGGACGCCATAGGAGCAACTGACGATCTCAATCAAAATAAAACATTTATCTTTGCTTTTCTTCTGAACTTTTTTGTCGTTTTTCTGCAAAGGTGCCAAGTTATTCAATATAGAAATATATTTATATCCACAGAGAACCCTCTCTCATCTGCTCTTATACAATTTTAAACAAAAGCACATTTTTAATTTTTATTTAAAATTTGTTTCAAATATAAAAAACAAGAAGATTTGATAAATAAATTTATTAATATCCATAACAAATTCTTCTATTTAATCTTGAGATTAAAATGATCAAACTCAATCTTTTGTATAGTTATAAAAAATATGAAGAAACAAATCTCATGTCTGTCTAAAAGTTTAATGACTATTTTCCAACTCGTTTGGCTTCTAAAATATGATAATTTGAAAAGATATAATGTAAGATTAATGTTGAAAACAAAACTATATCCCAGAGAAAGAATCACATCATCGTCAATGATCCTTCAGCTTATCTGGAACTAAATGATAATATAAAAGGGCATGAAAACAAAAAGAACGGAATGATAAAACCGGAAGTAAAATATATTTCTCCGACTTCCTATAAGCTGCTACTTAAATTAACAAAACTCCCAATTCAGCCATCGACAAAGTTGGTGCCCTAGAAATAAGACAGAAACAAGAGTTTTAGACTGAAATAATGCGTTTGAAAAAAAAATTATTAAGTTAGTTTGCATGCCAAACTATTAACCAAAGTGATGCTTACAACGGCAATTTGATAAGTGATAATGTGAAACATGACGAGAACAAATGCAATTCATTTATTGAATTGTCACGACGTGGGAATAATGGCATCTACTTATATGGCTAAATTCTTATTCTTTTTATTTGATACCATTCTTCTTAAGCTATTTTTTAATGAGCCCAACTTGCCTCAATAATTTTATAAAGATATTGATTTTGTCATTTATTACGTTGATGGAAGAAAGCGGACAAATTGATATTTATAAGTCATTGAACTTTATATTTTCCAAGTTTACTCCTTAAAATTCTTCTTCAATTTCAGAAAATTGTAAGTATTTTCCAATTGATTAATGCTATAAAATTGGTTTGGTAGGTCCATTCACATTATTTGGCTTAAAATTTATTTTTGATTGGTATATCTATTTTCTATTATTCATTTGATATCATTCTTTATACTTTGGTTTAATAAACTATATAAATTGTATTACATATTTTGAGTACTAAATATAATAAGTTGGGTATAATTTTATCAACTAAACTACTAGAAGTATTTGATGTAATATTAACTTATTGAACAAGTAAAAAACGACCTGAAGATGATGAGGTCATAGGAAAGCCACATGATGGATTATTTAATATTTCTTTATAATTTTGTAAAGGTGATTGATAAATATGCACAATAATATTTCTAAAATCTTTAGAGAAATTTGATAATTAAATTTTTTGAATTTATAATATTAATACCTTTTTCAACTATATAATTCATAGTTGTATTTGTTTGTTCAACTTATCTTTGTATTGCTTTTGTTAACATTTTTAGTAAAGTTGTATTTGTTCAACTTAAAAAAAAGAGAGTTTCGTTTTTTACTTTAAAAAGGGACTAGTCATTATGCATTTTCTAAAACAAAAGAAGACAAATATGTGTCTAAATGCAGGCCACATTTCCTGCCATTCGATTTGTTTTCAGACATACCTAATAAGCATGTGGAGCCAATGAAATAGTGGTCGGGCTCCAAATGTGGCTGGGAAAGAACCCCAAACAAAGCTTGTGGATGTATACAACAGCGCTGCCCCAAGACCTATACAAAAAGCAACAAAAAATGTATAATTCATAAACTAAGATCTTTGCAAAGACACCAACTTTCTGATTATCAAATAATCATAATGTATATCCACACTAGCCGAGAACGCCAATGCATTTATGACCTCCATGCATAAACCAAATCATATAAATATATTAAAACATTGTACACAAATATCAATATATAAAAATATCAACATATATCAATGAGTCCCACAAGATGGTGTCTTTATATTTCTCTTAGGATGGCACCTAGAATACACAGCCTGTTGGGCAATAGGATCCCGTGCAATCTCAAATGGAGCTGATGGAGCTAATGGAGCCGAGGGAGTCGAGGGAGCTGATGGAGCCGAGGGAGCTGATGGATCAAGTACTCGACGTATACGTGGAGCACGAGGTTGCCTAGATGGAAGTAGACCCAACTCTGATACAAGGTCAAGGATGGTGTCACCAATGGGAGGCAATGTAGAGGATGATAAAGGGTGGGATGAGAAGGTGATATCTACTACTATGGACGCTAGCTCTGGCTCTGGCGACAACAGATATGGTAAAGATATGTAAGTGTGTGGGGGTATGGAAGGTGATGTGTAAGTGTGTGGGGGTATGGAAGGTGAGGGGTAAGTATGGGGGGTATCAAGCAGTAAAGTCTACTGGGCTAGTACCACTCCACCTCACTCTCACCATCCGACCATGACCTCGCCCACCATCTCGCCCACGTCCCGCGATCAACTCCTCCTCTCCTCTACCTCACGAAGCATACGACGTGAGCCGGATGACACCGGAGGTCTAATTGATGGTACATGTGATGTAGATGCCTCCTGATCGTGGTCGGCGATGCGATGCTCTTCTCCAATCTGGTGTAACACTGATTAAGCAATATGATGCATGTCGCACACCATACCAGTGGTAGCATAGCGCGAGAGACTAGCTATGTCAACCATGGCATAGATTTGAGTGAACCAAACAAAGAATTATAAATACATAATCTATTGATTCAAATTTGGAAAACACTTTAGAAACACATGACTCTAACTTACCAAAACCCTCGTGAGTACCCATCCGTATACTTCAACCTCATCATCCCTACGCAGCGGGCGGTGTGTCATAAAACGTCATGTATCACCCATACTACTAGTTATTATACGATCATGGAACCACTCATACCCACCATGGGGTGTAGTGATGATCCTACCCACTCGCGTATCCCATAAGGCAATGTATGAAGCATGATACGTCGCCCAATCTCTAGTGTCGCCCACGTGCATCCACTTTATGTAGTTGTTGCTCATAAGAGCAAGATGGAGGTACTCCCGATGTCGCCCAACCGCGCACATCTCGCCTGATCACGCCACCAACATTCTCAAACATATAAGTGGTGACATCGGGTAGTTCAGATCTCCCTGATCAGCTACAAATATCAGAAGCTAGTCAACCAACTCTCCGACGTATGGCTTCCATAAGACCTACACATTTACACTTACCAAAATTTATGTCAATATGAATGAAATTACTATAGAACCATACTTTTACATATATAATTACCGATTAAGAGTTTGTGCGATCTGAATGATCTCTATATGAGGAGTAATAACTGGACGGGCGCAGTGCACCCGTGTCAAAGGTACTTCCACCTATACCCCAAATGGAAGAGTCAGCTCGCCTCGCTCAAACGGTAGGCTCAACTGGGTCTCATCATCGAGGCCTCATCTAGGTCTCCATCGACGACACTCCAAGATCGGGCCATCATGAAAGGCATGAGGGACCTGTGGTGCCGTGGATAAGGGCCGCCGATCTCCCAAAACTGCTTCCATGTGAAGTCTCTACTAAGACCATAGTTAAATATAAAATAAACAGAAAGTAAGAAACCTAATAATGTGTTGTGTATATGAATTTGTATGTAATAAAAAATAATTTTTACATACCTGTATCAGTGTAATACAACCGCTAATACCGCGTCTACGATCCAAGCTAGCTCGGTATAACTCGCGATATGTATGTGCTAGTACTACACCACTCCAACTATAAGTCGTAGTATGTGTCAGATCTTGTAGTAGTGGGAGAAAGCACAAATGAACATGAACGTGCACTCCCTTCTTGTCCTTAAACAAGAAGGATCCCATCAGCGCTAAGATGAAACCACGCGCACTCCACTCTAAAGCGACCTCATCTGCATCAGGTGTTGGGGTAGATAACTGGTCACATAACCACTGACGGAGATAGCTTGATCCTCCTCGAGAAAGATGAGCGGTAGTGACACCAAGCAGGTCCACGCACAACTCCGCCACATCGAGCACACATGTCCCCGTGACTGCAGGGCCGTCGATATGAAGGCCAAGGATGATAGCATCATCCTGTAACGTGATTGTCATCTCTCCGATTGGCACATGAAACGTGTGTGTCTCGGGCCACCATCTCTTGACGAGACAAGTGATAAATGGCCAATCGATCATGATGTAGCCCAACTGGTATATACCATAGAATCCTGCGTGGATCATGTATAGACGAATACGTGGATCCATCCTCCACATACCGGGATGAACAATCACGTAATCTGTAGCCTTAACAACACGACCGTGAATCTACATCAACATACGGAGTGAACTCGTCATCGATGTCAATCTAGTAAAGACTCTAGTTCCCTTCTACAACAAAGTAATCGTTGAGGTGGAAGAAGGTCAATCGTACTAATGGGGCCATCGTAAGCTACAAGCCTTTAAGGACACCGCAAATACCAAATGTTGTCAAGCCATTATCCCATATCTTCAACCTCTATCATGTGAAAGAGCCCATAACCTAAAAGACGCTTCTAACCATTGTCAGGTTTCTGCACTAATTCTCCCAATTGTAGCCATATGCTTATTGAATTTGCGTCTATACTGCCAGCCGTTATGCATACCTCAAACTCTCTGGGTTATTTATCTTGAACCGAGTCATAAAATTACTTGCAAGATGACACATGCAAATCCTGTGATAGGCAGATGGTGTAACCTAACCAAGATGGGGATCGGTCATTGCTGCCATAATACCTGGATGTTTGTCAAATATGTTCCAAATTCGTCGCTCAAAGAATTCTATTTCTTTATACATGTCAAGAACCATCCCCTTAACTATCGCATTCTCGCTTCAGAATAGCAAATGCCAATGGAAACAACTTATTATTTCCGTCACACCCCATAACAATCAACAACGTGCATTTATACTTCCCATATAAATGTGTACCATCAATACTCATACGGGGACGATAATGTTCGAACCTGTCAATAGATGGCTTGAATAACCAGAACACGTGTTGGAATATCTCAGTGTTTGGCATATTAATGTCACATGTTTTCCAAATTACAACACATCCATGATTTGCTTGCTCTATGGCCAAGAACAAACGTGGCAGCTCCATATATGACTGAGAGAAGTCACCAAATAACTGTCTAATTGCTTTATGCTTTCCATCCAACGCCTTTTTGTATGATATTTCACATCCCCATTTCTCCATCACACTTCTTAAGCTTGAATAGCGCCGTGAATCAATGTGAATTGTACATAATAATCGCCTTTATACGAGAAGCAACCAAGTTTGAGTCCACCTGATGATGGTCCCTGCCTAAGCAAAGATTGACATACAAGTATGGCCCTATGTGTTTGTTGATAAAAATAAGCAAGTATCTTTCTGTACAACCATTGCACCGAAGCTTCCATGGGATGTTGACATTCTTCCACTTTCTACATCTTAAAACGAGCAATTTTTTTAGGATGCAACAAACGACAAACTCTTTAAGGCGCTTTAATCGAAAAGAACTCGCAGCCTCTTGCAAATCAGATTTAGAATTAAAACTTGGCCAACTACAAATTCTCCACCAATAACCGTAGTATGATGCACCCACCCGAGTCCAACCACTTGCAACACAAGAATAATTCTGTGTTTTCAAATACGTTCAAATCGGCGCCACTGTGGTATGAGAATGAACAGGAGATTACTTCCATCTAATGTCTCAGCATCTAGGTTATTTGATACATCACAAGATGGTGTTTCGAAAGGTAGACATATATCCTTTGCTCATTCCTCCAAAAACTTGGTTCAAAGTCTCGAAGGATGCATGTCCATCAGCTTCAACGTCTGCATCTCCATTACAGTCATCATCAACATCTTCATCATATTCATCATTACCTTCTTCATAAGCACGGTCTTCATCAACTCCAAAAACTCCAGTATCTGGTATTGGACCACTACTAGGCCCACAACCATAGTCAAATTCTAGATCATTGTAATTCAATAAATCTACATGGCCACCCACAGAGTGATTCACTTGTGCCTTGACTCGAACAACTTCAATATACAGTTCAATTTCCTCAGAGGTAGTTGTGTTAACTAATTTCAATATTCGGCACACACTACCATGATCCCATATTGGAAAAGGTTGGAACTTATTTCACTTTTAAGGGGATACTTACAATTGAGGACTAATTTGAACCTTTGTTTGTCAATGATTGTCCTTGTGTATATCATATCAGTCAATTGTTCAAAAGTGCATTCAACCGGTACATCCAAAGGCACAATACGAGCTTTTCTTCCCTCATATTTCACATCTGTTTTAGTCCTCAATATGTGTCCATTGTAATAACATATCACGGTAATAGTTGAAACATACATAATTAACCTGTACAAAATGGTCCCAAATGAATTAAATAATATGAGAGGTCATTATTCTGATATCACATCAACTTTATTATAAAGAAAACAATCAGGTTCTAAAAAATAAAAATATGACATTTCAAATTGTACTCAATTTCAAATTTAGGGTTTAGAGTTTTGGGGTTTTAGGGTTTTAGGGTTTAGGGTTTTAAGGTTTCAAGGTTTCAAGGTTTCAGGGTTTTAAGGTTTTAGGGTTTTAGGGTTTGGGGGTTTTAGGTTTTCAGTTTTGTGGCATTTGGTTTTGTTTTGTGGTTTTAAGGTTTCGGGTTTTGTGGTTTTCAAGTAGTGGTTCAGCTCTTAGGTTTGAGGGTTTTGGGGTTTCTGGGTTTTCGGGTTTTGGGTTTTGGGGGTTTGGGGTTTGGGCTGGATTTTAGTTTTAGGTCCTGAGTATTGGTTTCGCTTTAAGTGATTCGTATTAGTAGGTTTTAAGGCATTAAGCTTAGATTTTGTGGTTTTATGTTTAGGTTTTGAGGTTTTAAAGTTTAGGTTTTAGGCTTTAGGTTTTGAGGTTTTAGGGGTTTAGTTTTAGGTTTTGGGGTTTTTGGGTTTTAGGTTTTATTTTAGGTCTTAGGGCATTAGGTTTGTGGTTTTATTCTTATAGGTTTTAGATTTTGGGTTTAAGGCATTAGTTTAGGTTTTGTGGTTTGTAAGGTTAGGGCTTGTTTAAAATTTTAGGTTTGGGGTTTTGGTTTTAGGTCTTAGGCATTAGGTTTTTAGGTTTTTGGGTTTTAGGTTTAGTTTAGGTTTAGGTTTAAGGCATTAGGCTAGGTTTTGACGAAGGTTTCGGGGTTTTGTGGTTTTTTGGGGTTTTGGGGTATCATCGTTTTAGGGCATTAGGGTTTTGGGGTTTTTAGGTTTTAGGGCTTTAGGGTTTTGGGGTTTTGGGGTTTTTAGGTTTTGGGGTTTTTGGCTGAGGGTTTTAGGGTTTTAAGGTTTTAGGCAAATATTGTTGGATGTAGTAAGATAACCCAACTCGCTGCGCCCTCAGAGATGATCACGCAAGCAGCCTAACAAACAAAATATAAACAAAAAAGACAAGACCACATGGTCCTTAAGAAGTGACCAATACGTCAATGAAATCAACACAAAGTAGCCTCATATTCCCTAATTAGTACCTCATCAAACCAAAATGAAGCATCCAAGAAATACAATAAAAAATGAAAGGACCATTCTCATCCTATCTATGAGAAAAAACATCCCATCCTTCTTCAAACACTTTTTAGAGACTAAACACAGCCACTCTAAAAGAAGGGGAAAAGAAAAATCATACCAGCCCCTAAAATAAATTACATCAAGAGATTGAAAATCAGATACAACTTTTGCCCGAGTCCAAAAGGCATAAACAAGAAACATATGAAAATACTTTATCATAACTCACACTAAAAAAGGCAAATGTAAAGCATAACAACAAAAAAAAACAAACCCAATCATTTCTCATGGACCAGAAAGAGCACAATCCATCATTCAGACTCCTCTAAGACAATTAAAATCATCAACACAGATATCATCTCACAAACACTAACAGGATAAATAAAAGACCTACTCCTACCGCAAAGAAAACATGTTCCCGCGGCCATTTATCGGGCCTTCCAAACACACTGAACTCCGCCCAAACACCCACCACCTACAAAACCAACTTCCCCAAATCATTTCGTAGCAACCCAACCAGCCATAGCCCCATACTCCCAATCCATCGAAGCCACAAAAGGTGATGAAATTAGATTCCAATCATGAGAATTGATTTCAGATTACCCATACAGTATATCAAAGGAAAGAAAATTAAAAATTAAAATAAACATAAAAATTCGCAAAACCCGTTCCTCCTCTTTGAACCATTCCTCCTCAGCATAATCAAAAACTCCTAGCACCCTCTTTGAATCATTTATTGGCAACCAAACAGGGACAATCCAATTTCCAAACTCATCCAAAACCAACCAATACAACAGAATTGAATCAACCCAGTAGAATTACAATACAAGGCTAACATCACCCTTATCAATGTAATGCAAAACGAAATGGAAAGAAATCAAAGGGGGACAAAACGAATGCAACATTTCCATTTAGTAAGGTCAAAAACGTTGAGGAAAAAAATTATACATCCAACAAATTAATAAATGAAAAGAGAATGCGGAAAAGAGGAAAACATACCACTCGAGTCTTCAACACCGGAGAAGAGCAAAGGGGAGGAGATTCGAACAAACCGAAGAGGGGAGGAGGACCGGAGAGGAGCAGAGAAGAAGGAGAAGAAACCCTAACAGGTGAGTTATATAGCTCCAATTTCTGTTGTTCCTGTTAGCGGCATTTCAATAAATGAATTGCCGCTGTTCCCGTTAGCGGCATTTCAACTTATCAAATTGTTGTTGTTCCAGTTAGAGGCATTTCCGGCAATTCCAATTGCCGTCACAAACAATGCATTAAGAATACTGGCTAATAGTTCGCATGCCAAACTAACTTAATAATTTTTTTTTCATACACATTATTTTAGTCTAAAACTCCAAAAACAGTGACAGTGATAGTAACTTAAAAAATAGAAAAATCTAAAAATTTTACCATGGAATGGTGCCCTTCTTTGATATCTTCCAATTATACATTAGCTTCTTTTCACCTCATCAAGGTGTGAGTGTGGTTCCGGGTGTTGAGAGTGCTCCATTTCAAGAGCTTAAATGTTTCTCTATAAAATAAAAGGAAAATGTATGCGCTACATTTTCAATGATCACAAGCTAGGCTTCCTTTAATTAAATGCCTGCAGGCAGCAAAAAACACAAATCTCAACCATGAAAAACAAATGAGCATTAAGGTATAACTTATCAATGTGTGAACTAGTTCTACTGGGAATATCTTATCTTGGTCTCAACAGATCGTTAAGGTAGGTTGCATAAAAAGTAACAACTAATTGTAACATAACAAAGAAGATATAATAATAATAATATAACATTTGAATTTAGGATTTATTGGTTCCTATTTTTTTGAAAATTGCTTCTTCGTTTTCAAAACAAAGCTTAACAAGAAAACAGAAAACACGCCCTGGCCCTTTTTTTTTTTTTTTTCGTTCTGGAAAACACAAAAAAATATAAAATTTAAAGAACAAGACCAGTTTTCAGAGAACACCATGTTTCTCTATGTTTTAAAAAATAGGAACCAAATATGTCTTTAATCACCCAATTGTGATCAAATTCTACTGATAGTTAAAAAAATATATATTTTTGAATTATTCTAAAAATAAATAAAAATTCAAAAGAAAATGTGATATTTACGATTAATGAAATTATTGAGCAAGAAAGAAAATGCGATATCCAAAGAAAACGAACATAAACAATAACCAATGGATATTGAATAAAAATGAATCCATAAGAAAATGAGAGGATCTTTTCAAAAAATAAAACGAGAAGAAGAGAGGATTTAATGCCTGAAATGGTTCTCCATATTGATGGAACACTTCACCAAGTATTTAGCCCTATGTATTCTTGTGTGAGTTAGTTTCTGCGTGTTTCATTTTAGAATATAATCAAGGAATTTCTATATGGAAAACATCTCTTCCAAAGTGATTTCAGTTGAAGTTGCCTTTCCCATCACCAATGTTGCAAAACAATTCATCAGTGCATTATTGTTGAATTTGACTTTGTATATCAGGCATCAACTAAATAGGAATGTACAATACTATCGACATTAAAGATTAGTATTTACTCGAACTCTTAGAACACATAATATTTAATACTATGTTTGGTTCCTGAAAAATTTAAAGGAAAATGCGATGGAAAAAAGTAGAGTGGAAAAATAAAAAGAAAAAATGATGAAAAATAAAAATACAATTAAATCCAACATGTTATTTTTATTTGGTACTTTAAATTTATTTTAACTCATCAATATAATGATTATATAATTTTGAAAAAATATGTAAGTTTTTAAGTAATTTTAGTTATATTTGGTTCTATTTGAGATTTTTTATTAGACAACAAAATATATATACATATTGATGATGCTTTTTCCAACCCGAACCGGGTCGAGTGTCAGTCAGCTGGTTGGATTAAGACTACTCGATGGGTCAATCGAGGATGCCTAGACGTTTCGGGTCAGGGAGGACTGCCACGTCGACCCGCTGGGCCCCGAGAGTGTACTCTCGCAAAAAACCAGGAAAGAAGGGGGTCAGGGGCTTTGCCCGTAGCCGCTCCGATGCCTAAGTCAGATTCTTCCTTGAGAGAAAAGAGAGAATGCTTAGGTTGTTTAGTATTGGCGTCCGAGTGAGCGTACCTTTCACCGATGGGGTGGCCTCAGATTTATAGTGGGTGATCGCCCGATGACTAGGAGTCCCTCCCATTGAGGATATGTTTCTCATATTGTTAGCCTAGATTTGTGCAACGGATTATTCAAGGGGTTTATTTGGGAGAATCTTCCTTTTTTATTGAGGATTCCATTAAATTCCGCCTTCTATTACTTTTTCAACCTACCGATATTAGGACTTGATCAGCTTAATAGGTTGTTATCTTTTAGGGAATATTCTACCTTCTGTTATTGGAAGGATTTGGGTTGACTGGCTGAATATGGGCCTCCCTATTTCTCCAAACCCATGTTTTGGGCCCAATGAGCCTGACCCTTTGGGTCAGCTATGGAGGGGACAATACGGGTGGGGCACGGCCCCATCGCTTTATCGGCCGGGCGAGCAGCGATACTCCTGGTCCACTTTCATCCTCATCAAGGCCCACCAAACTTCTTGTGTACGGGGCCGCGCAGCAAGGGCCGGTAATTGTTCCGCCGACCGCCGTCGGGGCCGTGTCCATTCCTGATTAGCCCCGTCCCATTAGTCGGATATTAATAATGACCTTCAGGGTTTCGCGCCGCCCTTCTCGTTTGACGCACCCTTTCGCTCGCCTTCCTCCGGTCTCTTAACCTTCATTTATTTGGCGTGCAGGTTTTCGCCTTCCCGGGACCCGCTTGGGTCCTGGGTGTTTCTTGTTTATCTTGTTTGCTTTTGCGATGGGCTCGAATCGCTCTTCATCTTTGCGTATCCATGGGCCTCCCTCCCGGGCCGATGTCGATTCCGACAGCTTAGGAAGTCCCCTACGCTTGATCGTCATTAATCCCCGATGCCTCGGGCGCTCCCCTCCTGCAAAGGCAAGAAAATAAACCCGAATACATCCTAAGGGGTCGGATTTCAAAGTTGCCGTCATTATGCCATGAAAGTAGGACCGAGGTACCGGGCCCTCAGTACGAGCCGATTTTTATCGAACTAGTGACCGGCCTCTCCCGGTGTCAGATATGGTCCTCGACTTTTGACTCACATGCTTACCTCCGTGTCCTAATGCAGACATGTTTTTTCGAGGTCTGCATTTGATAACGGCCCGCTTTCCACGCACTTTCAACAAACAAAAGTTCTTCAAAGATTTTCAGATCCGTCCTTCCTAACCGGCCCCTAATGGTCAGCATTTTAGCCAGGGTTTGTCGGTCTTTTTAGAGACAGGACTTAATATCCCTAATGTGGCTGCTTTGTCTTAAGCATCTCTTTAACCCGACGGCTACCGCCGAGGGGTTTATTTATTTCCCTAGACGTCCTGGAGCCCCTTCGGTGATTTCGGACCTTCCTTCTTCTCATAGGACATGGAAAGTTCGGGAGTATTTCTTGTCAACTACTTCCAATCGGGAGTACAATTCTTTAGACGTGGAAGACACTCCAGCGCATCTTAACGTGGAACGCCCATAACAACCTTCGCAGGATCATCCTACCTTTGTTTTAATTCATCTAACGCCGATTGAATACTGACCCTAGATTTCTTATATTTTTCGCACGCCGTCTTGAGCTTGGGCGACGAAGATACCGTCATACGCTTCGCTTGATCAATGCTCGCCGTCTTACGCCGAGCCATTATGTCGGATGTCCCAGCCATCCGGTCCAAGCCCACAAAATCTTCCGCTTTAGGGCCTTTCGCTCCTCTACCTGAACTTTCTTTCAGTCCGATGCGGCCTTCCCACCCGAGGGGAGATCTTAGCTCATCCGGAAGGGATATCTCGAAAACCTCGGAGTGCGAAGAGGAAGAAAACAGATTCTCCTAAGAGGGATCGCCCAAATCTCAACAAAGTTCGTAGATTAGGAAGGCCTAAGTCCCCGCCCCAAGCCCCGAAAGCTGGTCCTGCCCTCATATCTGAGATTCCCCTGGTTCTTTGTTCGATGCCCTCTTCCGAGCCTATCGCAAAGGTGGGGAATCCATCGAAATGTGGGCGGCGATCAAACAAGGCGCTTTGCCCCTAACTATAGGAACACTGCACTCGTCGAGCCATCTCCCGGGAAGGTGGTCGAGCCAGAGAAGGAGAACAAAATCGAAGGTTGATGAAGTCATGACTTTTGCTATCCAATGCCGAACTTTCGCGGGTGCCGTCTCATCCATCCTCAATGATTCTGATATCGAGAGATCGAAGGAGTCACGGCTGATGAGGCTCTCGCCTGTTTCCGTGGATTTGCTTCTTGAAGTTTATAATTATGCTAACTCTCCCGCCGCTCAGGTCGAAGCCCCACTCGTGGTTTGCTTTCAGCCGCCACTCATTTGAAGGGCTTCTACGGGGTGCCAAACCGAATGAAAACATGTAAGATCGCCCGAATTTATAAGGCGAAAGTGACTACTTACTTGGATTTTGAGCCGGACGAGCCGCAGTGGACGAAAGACTTGTTCAAGAAATAGAAAGACTTACGTCAGATCTGAAGCATACTTCGTCGGCTCGTGATCGGGCCGTAAGTAGGGAAGGCGAGGTCCGGAGTAACTTGACGACTGCTGAGGGAGAGCTTCGAGAGGTTCGAGATGAACTTCAGGTTCTGCGAGATGATTTGATTGAGGCCCGTGAGGGGCTGCAATCTACCCAGGGTGAGCTTCAATTGGTTAGGGAGGAACTCATCATCTCCCGGGGCGAACAACGGGATTTGCAAATGGAGTTGCGCCAAGTACACCGGTGCTTTGACGAAATGGAGAAACACTTGAAATTGCTCGTCGAGATTTTGGAGGGCAAGGTATTGCTGGAGACTGCCCGACGTGAGTCCTCCGCTATGGATTTATCAGGACAGCTAAACGAGGAGTGTTGCAGACTACGCACTGAACTTCATCTGCGCGATGATATGGTTGTTCAGAGGGACGAGGTCATTAGGCAATTGCGGGACCAGGCTGGTGCTCAGTGGGCTTCTGGATGGCTTGCTTTTCACAGAAAGCCTCTCGCGCACTCGATCAGATTTACACCTCCCGTGCCGATGGAGAGGCGTAGGAATCTTTCTGTGATTCAACGCAACGAATCCCCGTAGCCTAGTACTAAGTGCCGAGGCCCTTCCTCATTCTTCTTCGTCGATATCTGATATCCGGTGCTCGCTCCCCAAGATCGATGTTATGTTTCCTTCTTCTTCGTTATTATTTAAATCTATCACCTGATTCGATCCTTCTCACCGATATCGTCCTCCACGACGATCGTTCTCTTCATCCGTACTCATTCCGTGTCAGAACCACGAAATCCCGACCAGATCGCTTCCAATCTCGATCGTCGTCTTCGTCGCCCGATCGGCGCCAAGATCAACACGGAATTTTCACGATTCGTCGCCCGACGCTCCCGCCGACCGCGGAATGACCGCCCTTCCATCTTCATGCCGTTCTGATCGAGCTCCGCCAGGCTAATGGCTCGTCACACGGTGGTCGAAAAACATTGAGCCTGATTTATGTGCACATGCTCTGTGCCATAGAGTGTTCCTGTAAGGCAGCCTGCTCACGCATATGGCAGGAGCCTCATTCATTTCGCACGCGGTGCGGCCTGTCCTTCGTGTACAGAGCTCGTCCGCCTCTGTGTCAAAATGCAGAGCCTCCCCGTCATTAATGATTTCATAGGAGGAGCCCGTCTCTTCACGAGTTACGTAGAAGGGCTCGCCCCCGATAGGTGGCAGAGCTCATCCGCCCGTGTTAGCGGAGAGCTCACAATGTGATTTTGCAGGAGGAGTCATTCGTTGGAGGCGTGAAGGGCCTCCGCCCCGATAGGTGCTAGGAGCTCGTCCCGCCATGTTGAAGGGAGAGCTCAAGCCAATGAGATTTCAGGAGGAGCCCGTCTCGTCTGGTGCACGCAAGGGCTCAGCCCCGAGGCAGTGTGGAGCCTGTCTCGCTCTGTGCCAGCGGAGAGCTCGTCAATGAGATTGGTAGGGAGGAGCCCGTCCCGTTCGAGGTACGAGGAAGGGCCTGCCCCGAGGCAGTAGTGGAGCCTGGCCCGCCCGTGTTGAAGGGAGAGCTCGCCACCGAGATTTGTAGTGGAGGAGCCCGGCCCCGGAGCCGAGGTACGTAGGAAGCGGCTCGCCCTGATATGTGCTGTGGGTTTCGCCCGCCTGTGCTGGAAGGGAGAGCCTCTGCCAATGAGATTTCTGGCAGGAGGAGCCCGCCCCCGTTCAGGCACGCAGGAAGTGGCTCGCCCCGATGACGGGGAGCCTGCCCCGCCCGTGGCCGGGCGGGAGAGCCTGGCCAATGATTGCAGGGAGGAGCCCGCCTCCTTTCGAGCGCAGAAGTGGGCTCGTCCCCGGAGCAGGGCAGCAGGGGTTTCAGCCCGCCTCGCGCTGGCGGAGCTCGCCAATGATTTGTGGAGTGGAGCCCGCCTGCCAGGTGCCGTAGGAAGGGGCCTCGGCCCCGATAGGTAGCAGGAGCCTGGCCTCACGCGTTTGAAGGGAGAGAGCTCACACTAAGATTTTGCAGGGAGGAGCCCGTCCTGCTTCAGGTACAGAGAAGCGGCTCGCCCCGATAGATAGTGGGAGCTCGCCCGCTGTGGCTGGCGGGAGAGCTCACAATGATTTGCAGGGAGGGGCCCGTCTGCTCGAGGTACGTAGAAGGGCTCGCCCTGACATAGTGTGAGCTCGTCCGCCCAGGTCAAGGAAGAGCCGCCAATGAGATTTGTAGGAGGAGCCCGCTCCGCTTGGAGGTACAGAAGGGCCTGGCCCCGGAGCAGTGTGGAGCCTGTCGCGGCGCCTCGGCTGAGAGCTCGCCACGATTGTAGGGAGGAGCCCGCTCGCTTGAGGTGCACGTAGAAGGGCTCTGCCTGATATAAAGAGGGAGCCCGCCCGCCCGTGGCCGGGCGGGGAGAGCCTGCCAATGAGATTTGCGGTGAGAGCCCAGCCTGGGTTTGAGGTACGTAGAAGGCTCGCCCCGACATAGTGGGAGCCTGCCTCCGCCCGTGCCGGGGCGGAGAGCCTGGCCACGCATTTGCGGGAGGGAGCCCGCCTGCTTGAGGTACGAGGCGGGCCTGCCCCGAGCAGTGGGAACTCGCCTCGGGCCCGTGGCCAAGAAGAGCCTGCCAATGATTTGGTGTGGAGTGAGCCCGCCCGTTTGAGGTACGCAGAAGGGCTCATCCCGATAGGTAGCAGGAGCTCAGTCCGCTCGTGTTCAGCCGGGAGAGCTCGCCAATGAGATTTCGTGAGGAGCCCGTCTCAGTTGAGGTACAGAGAAGGGCCTGCCCCGAGGGATAGTGGAGCTCGTCTCATCAGGCTTGAAGGAGAAGCCGCCAATGAGACTGTAGTAAGAGAGTCGCCCAGCTGGAGGCGCTGTGAGAAGGGCCTGCCCCGACAGTGGTGAGCTCCGTCCCGCCCCGTGTTGAAGGGAGCCTGCCAATGAGATTTGGCAGCAGGAGCCCGTCTCGTTTGAGGCAATGTAGAAGGGCTCGCCCCGACAGGATAAGAGGGAGCCTGGGCCCGCCCGTGTTGAAGGGAGAGCTCACAATGATTGAGGAGGAGCCCGTCTGCTTGAGGTACGCAGAAGCGGCTCATTCCGATAAGTAGTAGGGTTTCTGCCCCGCTCGTGCTGGAAGGAGAGCTCACACGAGATTGTAGGGAGGAGCTCCGCTCAAGCTGAGGTACAGAAGGGCTCGCCCCGATAGTGCGGTGGAGCTCGCCCGCCTGTGGTTAGCTGGGAGAGCTCACACGATTTGGCAGGTGGGAGTGGAGCCTGCCTGCTTTACAGGTGGGCGTGAGAAGGGCTCGCCCCGATAGGTAGCAGTGGAGCTCGTCCGCCTGTGGCTGGGCGGGAGAGCCTCGCAATGAGATTTTGCAGGAGGGGCCCGCCCGCTTTTGAGGCTTACAGAAGGGCCCGCCCTGACAGATAGTAGGAGCTCGTCCGTCGTGTTGAAGGAGAGCCTGGGCCGCAGTGAGCAACCGGCTTTATGGCTGCCGCACGGCAAGACCGTGTGAAGGACCGCTTTCTGTGAGAATCCATCTGTGGGGAGAGGTGCTTCGTAGGAAGAGGCGCCCCTTATTAGAGGAGTCGTTTCTGTGTCCTTTAGTTGAAAAGGTGCGACCGCTTTAATGCCGATTGATGGGGAATCCGAACGGTTGGGTCCGCCTTCAAGCTTTCATAAACAAGCCTGCTTGTTCTCCCTTGTCTACTGCCAAGATTTCTCGTTTCATACCGCGATGAAGTGTGTAGAAGATAGATGCTTGATGTCTCGGGCTTCCCTTCGCTAGTTCCTCCGACTTCCGGACTGGTTTTTCCGAATCTCTCCGCGTGGAGTTGTGTTTTTCCCAGTTTCCTTTATGGGAGTTATGTTATTCCCTAGCTCCTGGGCCAGGGAATGCGTCCCGAGGGGCTGGGAATGGTGCGTCCTCGCACCTCCCTTCTCGTTTCCCTTTCTTCCTTCCTCTCTCTCATATAATTCTCCTCTTTCTTTCTTCCTTCTTTCTATCCCCATGCCTTTCTCATCCGTCTTCCTTTTTTTTTTTTTTTTTTTTTTTTTTTTTTTTTTTTTTGTCCCCCTTCTCCTCCTTCTTCATTTTCCTTTCATCTCGTCTTTTCCTTGTCTCTTTCCCCCCCCTTTTTTTTTTTGAGGGTATTGCTTGTACTGAGTGCAATCGAGGTGGCTTGCTTGTACCGTATGCTTTTATGATGTAATCAAGAACGCCATTGATTGTATCCAACCATGACTTGGAATAAAGATGTACTTTTATTTCCATGAATTTTACATTGTATGTATATATATCTATATTTTTTTTTTTACATGCCCGAACCGTTTGAGACATCCGAATAACAACCAGTGCTCGGCCCACTTGTCATCTAGGAATCATAAGGCCTTATTACGAACCGATGCTCACCGATAAAGCGCTTAAGATGCCCCGCATTCCATGTACGTTGTAAGATTTTCCCTTCCTCTGTCTGAGCCTCATAATCAGCCGGTCCCATCGACTCGAGATATAAATATAAGGCCTCCAAATTAGTGTAGGCCTAGCTTCCCATGTGTCGGATTTTTCTCAGGGTAGTAGCTTCTTTCAAGACCACAAATCCTCGACACGTAACTCGGGCCCGACTCTCATAGTGCCTAGCGGTCTTCCTTCGTATTCCTCCTCAGACAAGAACTCGGCCACGCTTCTCGCCCGTGAGCTCTGTCTCGACGCAGGCTCATCGCTTTGTTCCTCCAAGGCTAGCCTCGACTCGGGAGACTTTATTCTAACTTCAACACATCGCTTCGTGCCAAAAGCTAGGCAAAGGAGTCTCCCGTTGTCGATTGTCGTCCCATAGCCCATAGTACTTCAGTGGAGGTATTCGACCAACTCCCTCTCGCCTGCAATTGGTTTTCAGCATGGCCCTGAGGGTTCCTCGATGGTGACTTTACTTGTCCATTTGATCAGGTGAGCCGCGATTTAACAGTAATTTTTAATTCGAGCTCAGACAAAGTCCCCGAATTTTCATATTGTCAAACCAAGCCCGTTATTTGAGACCAAGGCTCTTGGACACCAAATCGCGATATGATTGCTCGCCATAATGGTTATGATCTTCCGCTCTCATGGATTGTGGCTAAGGGCTCACAAATTAATTTTGGTGAAATAATCTACCGCCACGATTATAATTTACATCGCCTTTGCCAATGGGCAAGGGCCCCATGTCCAACCCCCATCACGGGGCGGCCGGGTCGTGATTGACGCCAAAGGCCTCCGCTCGGGAGGCGATATTTTAGCGTGTTCCCGGCAGATTCTCGCATCTTTCACCTGTGTGGGTCAGATTCAGCATCATGGCCAATAAGATCCCTGCCAAACTTTCCTACTAATGTTCGAGCCCCGATATGGTTCCCCGTGATATGCCTCTCGCACTTCACTTAGCCGCATTCAAGTGTCTCTCCGATGCATTTTAGGAAGGGTGTGAAGAATCTCAAGCCAGAGGCTTCCTCGTGATCGTAAACCCTGAGGATTCATTTCCATCTTTAGCCGCTCTCGGGTCAGTTCCGTAAGGTTCCGTCATTAATAATCCAAATAGGTCCATCCATGGCACGGACGCCACGTGGCGACTACTATGCCGTATGGTCAACGGAGACTCCGAGGTAATTACCGGCGCCGATAATTCCAATGTCTTCCCGCGCCATGCGCTTCGCTTAAAGCGCCGGCACGGAATTCCTCCGCTCGGACGATGAATCGAACCGATACAAACTTTTTTAATAAATCACGGACTTTGGCGGGTAGATATAGAATCATCTTCACTTTGGCTCAGATGTGTCTTCAATCCGTCCGACCACCAATTGGAGTCGCTTATGGGACCCTAGCCGATCGATCTCTAATGAATGAGCCAGACGAAAGCCCGCCATTACGGCCTCAGACTCGGGCCCTCGTTTGTCGGGAGGCGTGAACCCAAACCCGAGCGCATACTCACGTCTATACCTCGGTGAGGTCGGATTAAACCCCGCTTCCGCCCTCGCGCATTCGAGGCCCATCCACAGAGCTTCCACACGGGTGTCGCCCTTTTGATCAGTGGCCCTAAGAAGCTCCACCGGGCGACTCCATGACGAAATCGACCAGATCTGTCCTTTATGGTTGTTTTCGCTTGTACCACGTCGACCGCCACCTCTATGGCCCATTTCATCAACCTCCTGCAGACCTCTCTCAAAGGTTTATGTAACACCCGCTTCATGGGGTATTCCACTCAGACCCCGGGCGTGTGTGAGCCTGGAAATAAGGACGAAGTCTCCGAGCCGCGGTCACTAGAGCTAGTACTAATTTTTCCATTTTTGGATACCTCCTCAAGCCCCCCTCGTGGCTCGATCGCAGATAGACTGGTGTTTACCCGCTCCTCGTTTCACGCAGCAATCAAGGCCAGTTGAAAATTTTGATAATCGCCAAATATAATGTGAGGATTTCCTTCTACTCCAAAGCATTTAGAATGGGCAAGCAGCTCAAGTATGTCTTCAAGGTTACAAACGCTTCTTCACATTTCATCCCATTGGAAAGGCTTTCTTCAAAACTGGAAGAAAGGCTGGCATTGCCACTTCTGCCCCGACACGAATCGACTTAGCCGCGATCCTCCCCGTTAGTCGTTGTACTTCCTTTTATCCCTGATGGTGATGGTACGCTTAGCAATGCTTTTATTTTATCCGATTGCTTCAATTCCCCTGTGGTTGACTATGAAGCCCAGAAATTTTCCTGTTGACACGCCGAAGGCGCATTTCTCACGGATTCAAATCTTCATGCTTATAATCCCCATCTGAACGCCTCGAGAGGCGAATAAGGGTGGAGACCAACCGTAGCGGATTTTACCAAAGATGTCGCCTAGCATACCCATCACAGGACCTATCCTGCTTTCAAACATCCGGCTCACTAACCCCAGAGGTCGCCCCGCATTCCTCGGCCCAAACGATTAATTCGACAACAAAGAGGGGTCCCCGCGGCAAAGGATGAATGACGCCTTCTCCCCGTCACCGTCCATGCTTATCCGTTATAACCGGAGAACGATCCATGAAGCTAAGGAGCCTATAGCCCGTCGTGGCATCTACATGACGCATCCCGGGTAGGGAAGTCAGCCCTTTCAAGCACGCTTTGTTTATATCTGAAATCAACATGAGCTTACTACATTTGCTTTCGACGAGCACAACACACAACCACTCCGGTATTCACCTCCCCATTACTCCCCGCTGATGAGTTTGTCGACCTCTTCAAGTGATACCTTTGTCTCTCCGTGCGAAACTCGTTTTTGCTTAACCGGCTTGAGAGATGGGTTGGTGTTTAGCTTATGAGTGATGACTGCGGGGTCGATGCCACTCATGTCAGCCTGCTTCCATGCGAAGATGTCCCTGTTCTGTCTTAGGAACTGTGTGAGGGGGCCTTTGAGGCCTTCTAATTTGGTCATGATAGGCAAGATGCTCCGGTCACATCCAATGTTACCGCTCCAAAATTTTCCGAGGGCTCTGCCGAGGAACACTTCATCACGATATCGCTCACCCATGCTCACATTGTCGACCGCTTGCTTCATAGAGGCGGTAAATAGCATTCTCGTACACTCGATCCCCGAACCGCCCCAACTACATCGTCTGAATCGGGATTACTGCGGTGCTGCCAGGGGATGGCTTATCGCTGAGAGGCCTCGCCAAAGAACATGTTACAGCCGACGCCCACTATGAGAAACCTCGCCGTCGTCAAGCAGCCGCAAGGCTCTAAGGTTAGCACCCGCTTGATCGATCCCAACTGCGAACACCTTTTCTCCTCGAGAACCCATGAGACGAAAAGGATGTGTTCTAGCTTTTCCTCTTCCAATTTATTTTGTCGGGCGTCGATGCAAAAATGACGCTTCGGCCAGCCCGTTATCACAGACCCGATGGACCGCTGTATTCGCCACACTGCCCTGGACACGCTGGTCATGCGGGGTGCCGACACCCTTCCAAATCCGACCGAGAATGATAGCAGTGTCGCATCACATTTTAGATAATCGATCGTATTTCTCCCATGTTCGCCGATCTTATGTCACATAGCTGCCTTCTCGAGTCAATCCAGATTCTCCTCCTCCAAAGAAATCCTCCCCGAGATCACGCGGATTTCCTAGGTTGTTGAGCGCGAGGTCGCTGTCTGACGAGGTGTAGGCGGCGAGCGGGGCCCGATTCTCGGGTCCGGGTCTGCCTTGAGCTTGACTCCTCGAAGATATAAAACGCCGTAGATATCCGCGCTGTATCAGATACTCTATTCTTCAATCAGATACGGGCCGTCTCGTGCGATGTCCATAGTCTCGTGGAACTCGCAAAGATTGAGTTATCTCTCGCGCCGGATTTGATTTCATCTCGCTACCGCTATCTTAGGAATTGCTCGCTCCGTACTTCACGAACTTGCACTAATCGAGGTCTAAGGGAGTGGCTGCCGAGGCGAATAGCTAGTCAGCGCCTTCGGCCGCGACGGGCCCAGGCGATCCCTAAGATTCCTCATTGCCTTTGGGGGATCGCCCCGCCTACTCCCTGAGATTTCCCTCCGGTCGCCTTGCTCTCCGGGGGGGCCCGGGTCCCCGGTCGCCCTCTCGTTGTCTTTGCCAACTAGTAGAACTTTCCTTCTTGACAGAGGGCCTCCCCTCTCCGTTTATGTATTTTTTTTTCTTTGGCTGCAAGAACCTCGCCATGTTACTGGGAGGGTTCTTTGGAGATGAGAACACGGGGTCTTTGATCAGACCCAACCCTCAATGAAGGCCGTGGATACTAACTTTTCGCCTAAGTACATCTATCTTCAAGGACTCCTGATTAAACCGCTGTAGCACGTATGACTACAAATTTTCCTGTGTTTCCTGCTTGATGGTTAACAGATGGTAGCTCGGCTTCCTGTATGTCCTAGCCCCGATGAAGTGGGATACGAACGCGATTGATAACTCCCTGAACGAGGAAATCGCAAGAGGATTCAGGTCCAGGCCATAGTCGGCCTTTTAAGGTGGTGGCGACGCCCCGCACCAACAGGTCCGATACCCATGCAACTCCATCCGATTCTTATAGGTAATGAGACGGTTCACTGATCTTTGACGCCATCGAACGCTTCTACTTGAGGCATCCTGACTTTGGCCGGGAGCGGGTAGTTTAGCACCTCCGGGGTGAAAGGTGATTCTGTTTGCTGCACCAAGGTATCCATGGTGTCTGGGGTGCGCCCTTTAACTACCTCCTTTACATGGCTCAAATTCTCTGGCTGAGGTCCCCGAACCTTGCTCCCATGTCTCGCTCTCTTGTGATCGTGAGGGATGTTAGGAAACTCTTTACCGCCTCGCCACGCCCTCCGTACTCGCGCTTCTTCCCCGCCAGGCTAGTCAGGCCGCCCCGGCTTGGCTAGATTCCGCCGTCGATGCAACACCGTAGGCCGCCGCTGTCCTCGCGAGCAACATCAGGACCTTCCGCAGTCTCGCCGCCTTCTCTGGTGTTGTATTTGTCTCGTATTGTTCTATCTTCTACCAAGCCGCTGACGAGGCGAGCGCTTCCACTTCGCTTTTCAGGTTAGCCTCGACGCTTCGCCGCCCCCGTGGCCTCGCCTGGTAGACTCGTGATCCGCCGCATCCTTGTAGGATTAGCGTTGTTCTCGCCAGGTTCCCGGTCATACTCACCGCAATCGAAATCAGCGAGGTTTGTATAAGAACTGCTCCTACGTAGACGGCGCCAACTCGACATTGCCAACCTAACTCACTGAGCGCGTGGGGTCGCTGGGTTGACCAAGACCATCAAGGGCCGAATCGAGGATGCCTGACGTTACCTGGGAGGATCACGCGTCCGACCAAGGGCCCCGTAGGAGGCACTCTCGCAAAACCAGAGTTGCGGGGTCGGGCAGGCTTCGTCAGAGCCGATCCGATGCCTAAGTCGCATTCTTCCTCGGCAGGCGTTATAATGCTTTAAAGGTTTAGTACTGGGCGTCCGGAGCGAAACAGGTATCTTTCAATCACGGCGCCTCGTATTTATAGTGGGTGATCACCGATGACTGCGGTTCTCCCATCGATAGATATGTTTCCTGCTATCATAAATTTCGCATTTAGCAAATCCGATTAGTCAGGGGTCACTGGGGAGAATCCTCCTTTTATCGAGGACTCCCATTTAACTGCCTTCTATTACTTTTTCCGAACCCACGTATATTAGGACTTGATCAGCGAATAGGTCAGTTATCTTAACATTCTGTCTTTCCACGGCGATTTTATTGACTATCAATATGAGCCTCTTATTTTTCCAAACCCATGTTTTTGGCCCAATGAGCCGAACCTCCTTTCGGCCGCTATGGAGGGACATGGTGATACGCCCCATTGCTTTATCGGGTCGGGCGAGCCGGGATACTCAACCAATTTTTCATATCCTCATCACATATAAACATTTTTCTTTCTTTAATACTTTCAAATTAACTTACTGAAGTCAGCACTTAATCAGGCAATAAGGTGCAAATACAAAGAATTACCAAAATAAAATAAATGAAAAGAGAGTATTTTAAATGTAACAAAAATCAAGTCATAGAAAACAAGAAGAAAAATTAGGGATTTCGGACCTGAAAAATTAGGGATGCCAATTCAGGGCATCCATGACTCCCAATCCCTACAAGTGACAAAACAAAACCATGCCCATAAAGGGAATGACAAAACCATTACTGAAATAGTAGATAAAATGCACCTAGCAAATCAAACACAGGACATGAATGAAGGAGAGTCTTGTTCCAAGAAGACATTCATCGTCTTTTAGAAGAAGACTCCCTCCCTCATCTTTATTCAGATGGGCTATCCTTTCAGGCTTCCCAACCCCTAAGGACGGTTGCCCTAGCGACTCGGTTAACTCCGAGGGTGAAAGCCCCCATACGCAGATCGCAATTGTGGGTTCTGCACATCTCCTTCACATCTTTGAACCCGTTGGTCATGTACGTCCGCAGCTCATTGTTTACTTTCTCCTCGTCCCACATGAAACCCTGAATATTCTGCAAGTCACAAAACCACACCAAATTTTACTACTATGCAAATGTGTAGTCACTCATTGTTGGTTTTGTAAATCTCAACATTCGTTACAGCCCTAGAGCATCACACTTTTTTTTTTACTGAGTTTTGGTTTGTTCGTAGTAATTAGAAACTAAAGGAGAAACTTTTCAGTAACTGGTTCAAATGCCCCCTCTTACACTGCCATTCTATATGGATTGTGGCTGTGAGGAAAACTATAGAAGGGAGAGAAGTATGTATGATACCTGAACCCACTCGAAGTAACTGACAGTGGCTCCCCCAGAGTTGGCATATATATCTGGAAGAATGGTAACACCTTTCTTTGACAAGATCTGCAAGAGAATTCAACAGTATAGTTACTGCATTGTAGTCATTTTTCACTAAATTCTAAATGTGCACTAACCTCATCTGCTTCAGGGTCCGTTGGATGGTTAGCAGCTTCAACAATAAATTTGGCTTTGATTTCATTTGCATTTTCCCTTTGAACAGACAAAAAGAACAAAATTTAGTTATGATCACAAGCATCATGAGCATAGTTGACTCCTTTGTTGCAAATGCCCAAATCCAAAAGGAACCAAAGAAGAATTTAAAGCGATAAGAAAGCATATCAGGGTTGTTTAAAATGCTGGAAATTTGGTCTTCAGTATAAGGTTAGGAACTCCATTGATGATCATAAACTGAGTTAGGCATCTCTTTCATCAAAAGCATTGCATAATTTACTGGATTTCGAGGTATCCTTACAAGGAAAACAAGAAACAAAAGAGTGAGAAAATCACTACTCTCTTGGTTCTTGGTGATCAAAGTGTATATGATTGAAGGTGGATATGTTACTTTTTCAGTGCTGGCTTGAATCCATTGCCTTGGTCTGTCATTTTATTCTTCTGTTTGAAGGAAAATGTTCTCTTTCTGACATCTCATATCAATTGCTGAATTGTAATATAAAACATAAAGAAGAACAACGAAATTCGATAAAACAGATGCTAGCGAGAAGAACCTGTTGATCACACCCCCAAGGGCTGCTGGGATGAGAATGTCACAATCTTCAACCAATATTGAATTTGGATCAATTGGATCAGCCCCACTGAAACCTTTGATTCCACGGTTTGCTACAGAATGCTTGAGGAGGCTTGGAATGTCAATACCTTTGCCGTTCTTAATGGCTCCAGAGATGTCACTTACAGCAACAACCTTTCCACCCTTTTCACTGATGAGTTGGGCAGCCCAGGAACCCACATTCCCAAACCCCTGAAATGAAAAAGGTGAATTATTAATGGAAAAATCTTCTAAATCAATGATTTATTTCTTACTGTATTTTCTCCCTTACATCCATTGTTCTATGGTACTGCTCCTTTGAAGTGTGATAATATAGGATGGTTTCAGGAATTATTATTCAAAGGCAATCTATTTCAAGTTTTTTTAAATATTTTTTGCCTGCATAACCATTCACTATAATTACATAAAGATCAAATATGGCATTGGTATATAAAAAAAGGTCACCTGAACAACAAATCGCTGTCCAGCAATGCTCTTCCCATGTTCATTAAGAAGGGCCTCTGTCGCAAAGAGTACTCCCCTTCCTGTAGCTGCTTCTCTACCAAGAGATCCACCAAGATCCTAATTTAAAGAATTTATCACTTTCAAATTACACAAACAAACAGAATCCAAGGCAACAGATTGCATCATGGTGATTTCAATATAAAATATTGCCAAAATGCTATGGTATACTCATTAGGCTTCCAGTCACCACAGCTGGTGAATAACCATGAAACTTCGCATACTCGTCTAATATCCATGCCATGGTCTGTTCGAACAACCCAACAACCGAAAACAAAAGCCACAGTAAATCCAAATATGATTGAATGTTAAAGCCAAGATACCTTAACATTTTTTATTTACTTATTTATTTTTAAAATATAACTAGCATGATAAAACAAGTACTTAACCAACTAGTGAACTAAATCTTTCATTTAAATCTTCCATACTCAACCTGTGCGTTTGTTCCCATATCAGGTGCTGGAACATCTGTGGAGACTCCAATGAGATCATGTATCTTTTGGGTGAAGACTCTTGTCAGCCGCTCTAGCTCAGACAAGCTTAGCTGCCCTGGATCACATCCTATCCCTCCTTTGGCACCACCATACGGAATATTTGCTACTGCTGTCTTCCATGTCATTAGTTGTGCAAGAGCATTCACCTCATCTGGGTCAACCTACAAAAGCTACAAGATTTATCCAAATTGAAACTGTAAGAGCACAATCTGTCTAAGCTATTTTGATTAATTTTAAAGATATATGAAACCCCGAGAATGTAATTGTTCAGTGTTGCTTCAAACTTTCCACATATTTTTGTCACAAAAGATGCTACTTTCTTTCAAACTTATGAATGGAAGAAAAAAGATGCTCAAACAAAATGAGCAAATCAAACTTTCAACAAATTTTTTGTCACAAAAAAGATAAGCCTTTTTCTTCTTAAATATATGAATGGAAGAGAAAGGATGCTCTAACAAAAGGAATAAGCCATAGCCATGGTGAAATGCCATATATGCTTTGGAAGAGTGGAAATCAAGGTATATCTAAAAGGTAAATCCAATCTGGAGAATAACTATTGTTTTCCCTACTTTTAAAATATTTCAGATGTTCACAAGTAAACAACCTCAGGGTGGTATCTGATCCCTCCCTTCATGGGGCCTCTAGCATTGTCATGTTGAACCCTGAATCCAACAAATGACGCCAAAGTACCATCATCTTTGGGTATGGTGCACTCAACCTGCAAATTTGTTCAAAATGAACAAGGTTCAAGCAAATCATCAGAGACCTCAACTTCGAATCAACCGGAATTAATCAATAAGACATGAAACAAATAAAGATCTCCGTAGTAGAGAGTTTTCAGATGAATATGGAGTGACATGCCATTAGAGTTTACATAAATGATAAAATGGTCTGAATTCTGATTTTAATTGACAGACCGAGTAGAAGACTCGAATATGGTGGATGAAGAAAATGAATATATCAAGTGGGTTACGCGAACTTGTTGTGGGATCAACAGATAACTTCTCTGAGACTTCAAAAGTGAGCTTCAAAAGGCAATCATATTGGCCGGGCCTTAACATACAAAAAAGAGTGCAAATATAAAAATTTTACATCCAAGAGGAGGAAGCCTGGGCACACAGCGACCATGTCGACAAATTTAGGGATTGATAGCTATTAGATCCTTATACACTCTATGAGATGCTGTTTCTCTTCAAAGTTTCAGAATCCTGAAGATTTTCCACTCACCTCCAATCTCATTTCCCAAACTGAATCTGACTTAAATTTGGTTCAGGAAGATCACTGGCAGAACTGCTTTAAGCAGTGACTCAAAGAGGGAAAAATTTATTAGAAGAACAATGGGAATTTCCAAGATTTCAATGCTGCTGAAGAGTTTGGCAGCAGTTACATAGTTAGAAATCAAATCATAACCAAAAAAGAAAAAAAAAGGAAAAAGGGAAATATGATGAACAACTGAAGGGGGAAAGAGAGAACCATTCTGACCTTGATTTCCCTAAATGGGATGAGTAAACTCTTTTCAAGCTTTGAGTCCAACCCCAAAATGCGAGATGCCAGCTTAAAGTTTCTGTTGGTTGCCGCCAATGCATTCATGGTTGGTTTTGGAACTGTGCAAAGACCTAAATTCAGATCAGACTTCAACCCAAAATGAGGAAAATAGGCTAAAGTCAGCAGAATGGTTATTTTATAAAGTCAGCAGAAAAATTGGCTAAATTAGCAGCAACTGACACTCAAACACAAAGGGATATTTTATAAGGGAAGATCACCCATATAAAAAAAAAAAAAAACCTCACTCCCATCCTTCCATGACAAAGAAGCAAACCCATGGATGTCAATAATAATAAAAAAGCAAACCCATCACAAAGTAATATTGTCATCAATATCTGTAATGAGCTAAGATTGATGACATTTGAAGCATTTTGTTGTGGGGCAACAAGATCAGCAGCTTTTTCCATTTTAAGAATCTGGTTATTATTTTAGAAACATAGAATTTGTTAGTTAATTTTTTGTGTCACAAGTCAATTGTCCTGTTCTTGGAATGGTGCTTGTCTTTAAAGTCTAAGAATCCAATATGGGAATTACTTTGATTTTCAAAATCAAATCAGATTTACCGTAAATCTATATAAATTTGGCTACTTTTCACTCATGATTTTTCTCAATACTGAAATCCAGAATCTTCTAATGAGTATAACAATTGCTATGGACCCACAAGTGTTTCATGATAGGATGAGTCATAAGATGAAAGACTACACTCATAATTTATTTTTTCTAATCACACAGTCACTGCCTTCAAACCATTTATGCTAGACCCCACCAGATCACACCATCATCTGGTGGGTCCATGCCAGATGGACGGTCCAGGATCTCCAGAGTCCTCAAAAATACAATGACGAAGGACCAGATGAAACAACAGTCCACCATCACAGCGGAGAGATTGAGTTCTGTTTTCCAGAAGCACAAACACAGTGTTTTCAGAAAAAGAAGTGATCAGAAACAATGGAAACAGAGACAGAAATGATACCGAAAATCGGAGAAGTCCGGTGGCAGAGAGAAAGAGATAACCCAACACAATCCAAATCCCAATCCGACTCTGAATCCTGAGACGGATTATATTTATATATAGATTACCGGGGAAAAAACCCAGCAGCAGAATCCGTCCAAATCAATCGGTTCCAGAGAACCTCACAGAAATTATCTCCAAATCCCTGCAACCAAACCCAAGAATTTGATGTGTTTTATAAATCAAGAAAAGTGAATGAATCAAGGGAGTAGGCAATAGGTTCAAATTTGAGAGGAGAAGAATACGATGCCCTGTCAGCCGAGGTCTCAGTATAAACGCACTTTTCATTATTAACCCACCGTCATGGAATCACAAACCTGTACGTGCATCCAACGCGACCTCCACCTTCTCAAATCATCATATTGATTAGGGGATCATTTTTCAAAACTCCATTCATACATTCATATCTATATCTGAGGGAAGACTCTTAGTCACACCAGCGGCCACTCTCCCTCTTGGCCTCTAACAAACCAATTGAATTTCGAGAATTATTGACTTATTCTTTTCGAGAGAGAATTTCTTTTGGCAGACAGAATCAGATTGCTCAAATGGTTAAGTGATTTAGCGCCGCTAATACATTAATTGATGCTTATACTTGAGCTTTTGGTACGAAAAAAAAATCAAACCAATAGAATATTCTATTTAACCTTTTGTGCTGAGATATTTTACTCAAACTTTCCTCATAAAAATGTATATCTCAAATTCAAAGAAACATGAATTAAAAAAAGGGAAAAGAGAACCCACTATCGGGGTCCTGAGCTTTTCAAGAGAGAACCCACTATAGATAGCTGTTAAAACATGATTTCAGACACAACTTCACACTTTGGATTTAAGGAAGCAGTTGTCTGAATTAGCTATCGAGAACAGTTTTTTTTTTTTTCTATTGCATCAACTTCAAACAAATTTGAGTGAAAGACGAATCAGATTACGTCCAAATGATTATGATTTAGACACAAGTTAATACATCAATTGATGCCTATACTTGAGCTGGTTACTCAAATTTTAAGCATGAAACATGAAACAAAATAAAAGAGAATAGAGAAACAAACATTTTGCCAAAAATAGGGCGAATAACAAATAAGGAAGCAAGAATAAAAAAAAAGGGAAAAAAGAACCCGCTATCGAGGTCCTGAGCTGACAAAACTTCACACCTTTGATTGAAGAGGGCAGCTGTCTGAATTAGGTGTACTTTGTTTTTTTAAGCCCTAATCTACATTGTTCAGCAGTGCTTTAAACTTATAAATTTCATAGTTTCAATATGATAGCTTATTAGGATTTTAATTTTTAAAATTACGAACCATGTATTTGCTCATGTGATTGGTTGTCGTAATTACACATTTTGGGCTTAATAAAATTTATTAGTGACATTTTAAAATTTGAAAAACAGCCCAAAAGCCCGGGACAAGAATTGGGCTGGGCTTCATTTTTGAGGAATTTCAGCCTTGGGGCCCAAAACTGGAGGTGCTGGCCAATCTTCACTCCCAAAGTCTCAAAACAAATGGGAAGTAGAGGCACTGTTTTTGCTTAAAGCGACAACAGCAGGCGCCTCTCTTCACTTCCAAAAGGCTTTCTCCAAGCCGCTCATTATTCCAACCAACCCGTGAAATTTTTGTATCATACAGCACTACCTAAGTGGTTAGAATTTTTAAACATATGTTTTTTAAACATATGTGACACGTAGAGAACATTATGACACCTAATACCCTAAGATTTATGTGGAAATCGCTTCTCACATATTGAATATTTCATTTGATTTTCTATTACTTATAATAATTGATCACTATTGGCATGTTTTTGCTATTAATTTGAGACTGAGGTGATAATCAATCGAGATTGTAGGATGGAATATCACGTGAATTCATAGAATAGAGATATTTATAGTTTGTATGTTTATTGGATTTATAGGCTTAATGCATTCTTGTGAATCTAGGTTTAAGGCAAAGATTCATTATGTAACTCGTTTTTAGGAATAGATTGTTGATGCTTGAGAAAGATTAACAATTGCATTTGATAAATCTACAATCAATATAGAATTTTGGTGTCATTGGATTAGATTAAACCCCAAATTAGGATTAATTTTAAGTGAACTCTGCAACCCTTGGTTTTTCCTCTCTGTTTATTTTTGTAATTCTTAGTTTGTCTGATAAATTAGGGAGTTTCTTGCATGCTTAGTTCATATAATTATAATCTCAATCTCCAATTTCTTGCCTATCCAATCAAATTAAAGTTATACTAGATTAGTGTTGATAGGCATATCATCATTTTATCGGCACTCTATTTAATACTTTGCCATTGTTCATGGACACGCGCATTCTCGCGCTGCACTTAATTTTCACACACGACCATAACAAGAAATCATCTATAATTACAAGCACAAGGCCTCATGCCTTGCTCTAACACTCATAGGATCACATATGCCAAATTAAATGAATCAATTGCAATGGTGTTTTAACTCTAGTTCTTTTCTCGAATGTTTTTTTTTACATCTTTATCAACTTGGCAATATTCCCAAGTTGGCATATCAATTTAGTGAATTGATTGAGAAGATTTTCTCTAACTACTTTATTCACTCTTTCTTGTCTTATATACTTAAGTATAACATGTCATGTGATTTTATTATTATTATTATCAAATGCATTTCCGTGAATAGTCATTATTAACGAATAATAACTTATTATCAAGTATTACTAGATAACACATAGTTATCAATATCAATAACTATAAAACCATTCTGAAAAAAAAAAACCAAAAGCAAAGTATGTTGTTTCCAAATACAATTTCATCACTGAATCATGAAAACTCAAATTGAAACATAGACTAAGAAGGACTCAAGACGAGAATTCAAAAGTTTATCAAATACTTCGAAAGATAAAGAATATCATGTAGCAATGAAGTCAGAGTTAAGAAATCTCCATTTTTTTTTTTATATATTCCAATACCTGACCTCAACTTTTAGAGTTATTTGCCACATCTATCCTTGTATTGAAACTATTAATCTCTACATATGCTCCTTGATCCCTAACTATATGATTGGTGAGTCTACTTTGACTTAGTATACTCAAGATCAAAGTGACCTTGGTTGCTATGTTATAGCATTTCAACTTGTTCAACTCCTTTTTATCATGCTCAAAATTCTCACATGTCTTGATTCTTCATTCTTTGAAGCATCATTTGATCTCTTATCATTTTATTATTATTTTTTTAAATAAGGTCACTGTTTTTATAACACTTTAAACTCGAAAAAGTTTTCTAAGAATTTGATACGGCTACTAAGCTTGCTCATTAGACTTGGCAACATAAGTCATTGCTATCTAACTCAAGAAGATGAACCAAATCATCAAAGATTTAACACTTTATTATGTATCATGTCTATCACCTCATGTTTTCAAACTCCTTTAGAGAAATTCTGATGGTCACTTCTTAACTTTTAACCATTAGTAAGACATAAACTTATGTCTTAAGTGCTTTATTATCCTTTTATCTCCTTGTAATGTTGTTTCATTGTATGGTTCAAGGTTATGACAACTCCCGATTGTTTGTATTACAAGTTCTCTTCATTTATTTATTTATTTATGTTTTTTTTTTGTTCAAAGTCTACCATACTTTTAAAGCTCGCTCAATTTCATGGGTAGTCCTATATACTTTATACTAAAAAAAACATAAGGTGTGAGTTGAATGTGTTTTTAGGACAACAGCAGAGCACTGCTAAACATTAGAAAATGAAGGAGAGAGGAAAAAATTTTAAACATAAGGCGTACTTTTTTTTTTTTTTGGCTTTTTGTTTAAAGCAATTTGCTTTTAATATTCAGTTTTTTTTTTTTTTTTTTTTTGCGGGAATCCCGCCCGCCATGGACCTGCTGACAGACGAGGTCGAGGCAAATTGCCATGCCTAGATTAAGACGAGACTCTTATCATTCGTTTCATGCTAATTAAATAAAATAAAAATATATATATTTTTAAATTTTCATTTAAAAAATTGTTTTCTCATAATGTAGATACCTTCCAATGATACATTAGCTTCTTTTCACCTCATCAAGGTGTGAGTGTGGTTCCGGGTGTTGAGAGTGCTCCATTTCAAGAGCTTAAAATTAAATGTTTCTCTCATGAAAAAAGAAAATGCTTCAGACCGGCATTATCAATTATCCACAACCTAGGGCTTCCTTAAATTGTAAATGCCTAGAAGCAGCAAAAAACAATCTCAACCATGAGAAAAAAATGAGCATTAAGGTATACCTTTTCAATGTATGAGCCAGTTCTATTAGGAATATCTTATCTTGGTCTCAACAGATCATTAAGATAGGCTGATAATAAGTAATGCCTATCAGAATCCTAACAAAAGAAGATATAACAATAACAATAATAATAATATAACATTTGAATATTAGGGTTTATTTGGTTCATGTTCTTAAAAATTGTTTTCTATTCTCAAGAACAAGGAGAACCAGAAAAAACAGAAAAGAACACCCCTTGGTCCCCTCTGCTTTTTTTTTTTTTGTTATGAAAACACAAATTTAAAGAACAATAACAATTTTCAAAGAACACAAATATGGTGTTCTCTATGCTTTCAAAAACAAGAACCAAATTTTGGGTTAACCCCTTTGTGTGGGCTGTGGATCGTCCAATGGGCTAAGCCCATTTTTGAAACAAATGAAAAAAAAATGGAATTCAAAAGGAGGGTTGCTGCAAGTGTCGAACAGTAGCAAAAGAAAAGAGGGGAGAGCAGTTTGTGAGAGAAAGAAAAGAAAGGGATTAGAGTTTGATCTTCAGGCATTTCGGGGCGTCAAATAATATCGGTTTTTGCCTAAATTTGACGGATTACTCCTTTAAGTGAGGTGCTCTTGAATCTTAGCCGTTTGGATCGTTGGTTAGCTCTCCACAATACCCATTTGGCCATTCCACCATTTTGTGAGATTTTTACTCTTTTCTCTTGATTTATCCATCTTTGGATGATGTTTATTGTTTTGGTGTTCCAAGAATGATGGTCTTGATGAATGGTTGTTGTGAGCTTCTAGATTTCTTGCTAGAGAAGAATTTTGTGTAACTCATTATCATATCAAGTGAAATAGCTGGGGTTTTTGCCGACCTACGTGCCCCATGGTTTTTTACCCTTCTCATTTGGAGGTTTTTCACGTAAAAATTGTTGTCTAATTGTGGTTGATTTATTGTTGCTTGGTTGGATTCTTTGTTGACTTAATTGATTATTAAACCTATTTTGGCACACAAAATGATAAGGTCTTTTTAGAACAATTGTATTTGATAGCCTTTCCCAACAAAGTGGTATCGAGCTTGGTTGTTTGGAGTTTTTCTTCTTATGTGCAAAAATGGATGACTACATGATAAAATTAAATTATGAATTATTCCACTTGGAAGCGTATGATGGAAGATTTGCTTTATTGTAAAGATTTATACAAGCTCATTCGATTGAAAGAAAAACCATCAGACACACTTGATGATGATTGGGATGTGGAACATAGAAAAGTCATTGCTTATATGAGAATGTGGATGGATCCAACTCTACATGAACACATTTATGAGAAACGAAAGCAGATGTTGTTTGGAAAAAGCTTGAAAACATTTTTGTCAGGAAAACATCAAGAAATAAAACTACTTTGATGGAAGGACTACAATTTAGCATAAGGATGAGAACAAATATGGTTACATATAAGTTCTTTCGTGGTATCAGGAATGTTGGTTTCAGCTTAAAAATGAACATTGATGATAAGATGCAAGCATCATTACTTCTTAGCTCCTTACTTGATAGTTTGGAGACATTTGTGGTAATAGTTAGTAATTCCACTCCAAATGGGATTCTAATTGTGGAGAGTGTTAAAGATAGCTTGTTGAATGAAGAGGCTAGTGAAGGAAAAAGGTAAATCTTCTTCTGGAGTACTTGTTCATGAAAAAAAGGAAAGACAAGAAAAAACCAGAAAGGCGTGGGAGAAGTCAAAGTACAAATCCCCATGGTTTTAGAGGAAGATCCAAATCCAAAAAATATATCAAATGTTATCATTGCAATAAGGTTGGCCACATGAAGAAAGAGTGTAGGATTTGGAAAAAAGAACAGAATGAAGTGAAGAAAGATAATAAAGAAACTATAATACAATTGTCGCGGGCCAAGGTGAGAGTGGTTGCGATTTGCATAATCGATGATGGTTGTGTCGCCTTGCAACTCCAAGATAGCAACCTGGTACTGATTATGGTGCCTCATTCCAAGTTACTCATAGTGACTTTTTCACTTTCTACAAACTCGGTGATTTCGTAATGCTAGAATCGAAAAAGTGGTAAAATCCAAGACTGAAGTATTGCGTGATGTTTGCTTAGAGACTAGTATTAGAAATTAAACTAGTATCAAGGATGTTAAACATGTTCCGTATATTCACTTTAACTTGATATCTATAAAGTGACTTGATGATGAGAGATTCACAAATTCTTTGGTGAAAGAAATGGAAGCTCGCCAAAGGCCTTTAAGAGGGTAAAGCAAGAGGAAAGAAACATAACACCCTCTACGTCACGGAAGCTAAGCTACATAAAGGAGAGATCACTGCACTCAAGGAGATGCAAGCATCAACCTCTTGGCACAAGAGGCTTGGTCACATCAGTGAGAAAGGACTTCCAAACTCTTGCTAGAAAGCAATTCTTTCCAACCGCAAGGTATGCCTCTTAAAACTTGTGATCATTGTTTAGTTGGAAAAGCACATAGAGTTGTATTTCACACATATCCACCATCTAGAAGGTCAAATGTTATTGATTTAATTCATACTGATGTTTGTACTATGCAAACTATAACTATTGGTGGTGCACTTTATTTTGTGACTTTCATTGATGATCAACACTAGCTCAGGGCATTTTGCTTTGAAAACTAAAGATCGGGTGCTAGATGCCTTCAAAGAACTTCATGCCATATTAGAAAGAGAAACAAGAAGAAAATTAAAAGTTGTCAAAGCAAACAATGGTTGTGAATACAAGGGCCCATTTGAAAGTTATTGCAAACTTCATGGCATTAGACTTGAAAAGACTGTACCTAAAACTCCTCAACAAAATTACAGAAATGGTAATGAATCGTAACCATTAAAGAAAGGATTAGGTGTATGTTTTCTCATTCTAAGCTACCTAAGTCCTTTAGGGGAGAGGCTATGAGAACATCAATTGACTTGATAAACCTTTCTTCATCAGTTCCTTTAAAAGGTGATGTACTTGAAAAAGTGTGGACAAGAAAAGATGTTTCATATGACCATTTGAGAGGGTTTGGATGTAGAGCATTTGTTTATATCCCTAAAGATGAGAGGTAAAAACTTGATGTTGAGGCCAAACTGTAACACCCCAAATTATACCCCTAATTGGTTTATGACATGTAGGGTATA
The DNA here is from genome assembly GCA_016808115.1 of Tetrastigma voinierianum. Taxonomy (NCBI): domain Eukaryota; kingdom Viridiplantae; phylum Streptophyta; class Magnoliopsida; order Vitales; family Vitaceae; genus Tetrastigma; species Tetrastigma voinierianum. Next base: position 36,118 of record JAEQBH010009454.1, on the reverse strand, counting down.
ATATAAGTTAAATTTGCATTTTTGAAAAATTAGTGCTATGTGGTATGGTAAAATTGTAATTTGAAAAATTCAGGACTCAAAGGACATAATATAAAAAGAGTATATGCTATTATAGAATTTTGATAAGTTGGAGTTACAAATAGAATAAAAGTGGAGGACAAAAATGCAAAGGGCTAAAATATGGCTAAATTCCCTTAAAGCCAAACAATGCCTTCTAAGAAAGGGAAAAAGTTCTCATTTGTTGGCTTTGGGAGTTCTAGGGCTACGATTTGGAGAAGGAGAAATTTTGAGGTTGCTTGTCCTCCATCTTTGGGTTTTACTTGTTCGAGTAAGAAGAAAAGAAGAAAAGGAAGTTAGGTGGAGTTTTTTAGAAGATCTCACGGAGAAGAAAGAAGAGGAAGAGAGTAGAGCTTGATGTTTTTGGCAAATAGATCTAAGGTCTGGGATCCTAACCTTGTTTGTGTGTATATTTTGATTTGGTTGTGCTTTTTTTTTTGTTTTTGTGACCTCTAATGAGGAACAATTTGTGTGAAAAAGGTAAGTAGGGTTTTATGGGGAGATTCTGTCAAATTTTCTCCATACCCTATGTTCTTGTTTTGGCCATAACTTGACTCACCAACCTTCAAACTAAATGATTCCAGTTTGTAAAGAAATTTAAGACCCATGGTTACATTTTCCTAAAAGAGACCTAGATTGAATTCTTGTCCTAAGACCCCTGAAATTGAGTTTGAAGTCGCCTCTAATATCCTCTAATCGGGAGTAATTCCTCGGGCTGCTTCACTATAACTTCAGCTTTGTTGGATTCAAATAGTGTTATTCAAATTCTTGTACAAACTAGACATTTAGGAGAACAATTTCAAGGAAGGAAGTATATATAGCTGGGAATTTAGTCCTCATTATTACCATAATTACAAAGTAAGGGAAATTTTCCTTGAAACCTGTTCTAATGGGCTCCCTCGAACTCGGAGTAATTTAAAGTTGTTTGAATCATAACTTTGAGATTTTTTTTATTCAAATAGTATGATTCAAATAGACAAACTAGACATCTTGGGAGAACAATCCTCATGAAGGAATTATAGCCAAATTTAGTCCTCATTGTTACCACAATGTAAACTGCTAAAGTAAGGGAACAATTTGTCCCTAAACTATTAGGAAACTGGATGTTCTAATTCATATCTCCCAATTTAAAAGTCCAAACGACTCAATTTTTTAGCCATAGGAAACTTAAAAAACATAGGGAATATTTGATTAGAAGATCACTCTTTGTCTAAAAACAATCTCAAGTGATGTGGTTAAAATTATAGTTGAAATGGACTTGGGACTCTACCTTTGACTGCTTCAAACATAATTGGTTTATAATGTGGATTCATTTAACCTTCTTAGATGATGCCTATTGTGAATTAATGCATTAATGTTACATGAATTAGTGCAAGTCCATTAAAACGATCATGATAAATATGTGAAAGCACCTATGTTAAGGATACTGGTAGGACTAATTTGGAAACATAAATAACTGAATGTCTGCTTATGTCCAGGTAGTGGATAGATAGGCATGCTTATATAGTGGATCTCCCCGATGTTGTAGCTATCTGCTCAGAGCTGCGTTCGGGTCATTACTGGGCCGCTTAACAGTACTCGCTACAAGTATCACCGTTTCAGACAATGATGTACCTAGCCGTACTTATTGTTCTGTTTCCCATTATCCATTTCCATTGGAAGATGTAGGCATAAGACTTCGGTTATAAAAACAAAAATACATATATAAATAATAATGAATAACAAGTGCATGCAAGTGCTTCTGAGATATATGTGTTATGAGTAATGAACAACAAGAGCACAGCATTAATATACTTTGAAATTATTATGGCTTTGTAATATTATACTTATTTGTTATGCTATGACAAATGAATGATGTATCACAACATATGTCCAAGCATATGATCGAGGTTTATGACGATAGTGGTTGTCCATGTTATATGGTCCCCACTAAGCTATAAGCTTAGCACGAGTGTTTTGTCCGTGTAGGTTTTGGAGCTAAAGCGATCGTTGAAGACATCTCACATCCGTTAGGGCTAACACACCAGTAAGACCTATCAAGGTAGATCTTGATTTCTTTCCTAATTCTTCATTTCTGATTTCTCTATTTTCATAGCTGCTTGCACCAGCTGATAAAAATTCACTACTTGCAACGATGAAACAGCCGTGAGGTACCTTTTTATTGACTCCTTTAGGTCATCCCTGCCGTCTACACGAAAAGCTCGCAAGGACTAATTTTGTTGCATAATTTGCTAAGGCTTTACCTAAATCTTTTCTCATACTCCCACCACTATCGATTCCCTTTGTTTCATATCTGTAAATTGCTTCCTAATTCGGCCCTTTATAGTCGCGATACATACTTTGTCTAAAACTCTTGGACAAAGAAGTCCCATGAAATTAGGTCTGGACGCAATGGATTTCTAGGACAAACTTCCACCAATCATAGGCTGCACCTTGCAACAATGAGACTGCACATTTAGCCATTTGTTCAGGTGGACATTTTACTTCATCCAGAGCTCTTTGTAATTTCTCAAGCCAGAACTCAACTTTATCAGACTCTTCCAAACTTGTACCATAGAATTCTTCTACTTCATGCTTTCTTACCAAATCAAGTAGAGCTCGAGATGCCGTGAGTCGATCTAAGACCCTTGCCATATCCTAAGAAATTTTAACAACGCTTCAGTTGAAGCATGTTCACTTCACCAATCTAGATGGATTCTCAGGATCGGGATGGATCAAGATCCAGGATTGACGCTTTAGCAGCCTCCACAACTCTCGGGATTGATCCATTCTGTATTGCAAAGATACAAAAACAAGGACATCCGCATTAAGCCAACACAATACTATGTAGGCACATTTTTAACTCCAATAAGCTTCCAAAAACGCCTAAACCTAAAGCTGATACCACTGAAGATATGCCCATCTCCCACCTAGGCGGACGATAGGGGCGCCAAATGGGACTAGGACTCCTTTACTTGATTTTCCTGACATTGTGGTCCTATTTGATCAGTAGTTTTATACCATAGGTTTATAGAACACCCACTCAGTGAGTGTTAAGCACCCACACATATTCTGCTGTCTCATTTATCGTATCAATGTTCCAACAAGCAAGACTATAAGATTGCAATGAATATGTTAATCTGCATGGCAGTGAATCCCAATATCATTTAGCCCCGCCAGTTTTCTTTAATGCCCTGACGTCTTCTTAAGACGGTACACCTGATGAAACACCCAAGTGCCTTTATACCAAGAGATAACAAATAATATATATATATATATATATATATATATATATATATATATATATATGAGCACAACAGTGGTCCTCAATTACAATATACATATTCAACAATTCATATCATAATATTCAATTCTATAGGAGTACTTAATAATTCAGAACATAAGGTGTTAGACACTACAAAACAGAACTAATTACTTGTAAATTTCTTTATACTTACTTCCCATATATCATATTATTCATGTGTACACAAATATATAAGTATTTTTTGCTCGTGATAGACCAAGAATAATGAATGAGAGGGTTACTAACACAATAGGTATCCAAAGGTACGCAAGATGCAAAGATCGAACATGGCGTTACGTCTACCCACGTAATGGGTCGTGAGCACCAGCAGGAGGCCGGGCGAATCAACAGGAGTGCCGGGCTATCGCAACGCGCAGACGCATTCCGCCATGTAACGGCGTCGTGAGCACCAGCGTGATGCCAGCATTGAATAGAGACGCGTCTACCCACACGTAAGGCGTTGTAGCACTAATATGAACGCGTCGGGCGACCGACGTAGACGTGTCCGCCCACGTAATGTAAGTGTCGTGAGTACCGAAGCGTATGTCGTAGTATTGAACAGAGGTGCCTATTCATTCACTATTCAATCTTAAGCAGACATACAATTATATGTATTACTAAGCTTGTTCTATTGTTCTCAATCACATTAGCAAATAAGGGGCAAGAAACAATGTTTACCCAACGATAGGATTGGCGAAGAGTAGTTTCATATCACTTGTATGCGTGTATGGACCCTTTCATTCACTTATTAGGATCCTCATTAATCCAATGGATGATTTCTAGAATTAACGCCTAGGCGGAGAGGTTCGCCTAGGCAAAGCACTGCTACGCCTAGGTGGATCAGAAAGTTCGCCTAGGCATGGATTCCTATGCCTAAGTGGAGACCTATGCTTAGACGAGCGCTCCTACGCCTAGGCATGGAGCATCGGATTTTCTAGAAATGGTCAATTTCCCATTTTTCACCAAAAATTTGCCAATCAACACCAAAGCAAAGCAAAACAACTCCTAAAACTGACTTAAGTCAACCCAAAATACATATAATAAAAGTTAGGGTTTTTTTCTAACCCAAACATAGACAAGTATTTCCAAACAAAAGTTTCATACTTATAGTTTCCATACATATAGGTTTCATACTAATAATTCATACTTTCCATACCTTGATTTTGAACACTTTAACTAGCTTCCTTTTCTTTCTTTCTTCTCTTTGCTTGAACCAAAATGAACCAAAACAATGGATTCTTCTCCTCGCAAAACCGTAGCCCTAGCCAAAGCTAACAAAAATCAACATGAGAACTTGTCTCATTCTAAGACAAGTTTGGTCTTATCCCCAATTTGGCATAAGGCCATGTTTGGCTTTATCACATTTTGGACTTAATTTCTTAGCTCTTGCATTTTAGCCCTTTATCTTTCTTTCATTTGCAAATCAACTTAGCATATCTACAATAATATATCATTTTTCTTGTGCTATGACTCTTGGGTCCTTAATGTGACATTTGACCATTATCCTTTTTACTTATTTAATGATTCCAATTATATCCTTCGATTACACTTAGCAATGTTACTTCCTAAAAATTAAAATTTGACTTATATTATACCTTAAACATGTAATGAACTACTAGGGTATAATTGGGTGTTAATAATTAAGGATCCAATGAGCAGGAAGATCAATGCGTAGATGTCAGGTTTCTCAAGACCAACTTTTACGACGTGTGACAAAGGTTAATAAAGCTTAGTTCATTCCAATTAGAATTTATTCATTGTTCCACCTACGTGCTATGTGTGCTAATCATGGGGAGAGTTATAGAAGGTGATGGTCTCACTCTTAAAATGAAGATGACCCTATAATCGATGATGTCAGCCAATTGAACAAGGATGGAGAACTCCACTACCACCATATGAACCACCATTGAGACCTACCGTAGAGCTTCCAGCCTTCGTAAGATATCATCCTAATGAATATGTGATGCTTACCTGACGGAGAGCCGTAAACTAACCAAGAAGCTATTTTATATGAGATAAGAGAGTGGGTTAAAGCTAGTAAGAAGAAGTGAGACATTGCTCGAGAACTACACCTATGATTCTGTGAAGTTACTCACAAGGAAAGCAAATCTCTATAAACAAAATGTCAGATGATATTGAAAACTGAAAACAATGGCTCACAACTCAGGTATAAGGCGCGATTGGTTGTGAAGGGGTTCAATCAGAAGAAAGGTATTGATTTTGAAGAAATCTTCTCTTCGATGGTAGAGATGTCCTCTATTCGTGTTGCTCTTGGTCTTGCAACTTGCTTGAATTTAGAAGTTGAGCAATTGATGTGAAAACTGCATTTCTTCATGGTGATTTGGAAGAAGAAATCTATATGCAGCAACCTTAAGGGTTTGAAGTCAAAGGAAAAGAAAATCTTGTGTGCAAGTTAAAGAAGAGCTTGTATGGACTCAAGTAAGCACTAAGGCAATGGTACAAGAAGTTTGACTCTTTCATGATGAGTCATGGGTACAATAGTGGAAAACATCAGTATTCTTGTGTGAGTTAGTTTTTGCCTATTTCATTGTGGGATATAATCAAGAATTTTTATATGGAAGACATCTCCTCCAAAGTGATTTCCTGGGCCAGCAGTCACTAATAGGAAGGCTACAAATGTTGCAAAAACACCATCGATGCATTATTGTTGAATTTGACTTTGTCTTTCATGTTTAATTTCCAAATAGTATCAAGAAAAGAAAATTATTATATAAGAAAACAATTTTCATACTTAATTGTTTATGGTATCTATCAAAGAAAATAAAATATAGTTAATATAAGTAAAAAATTAATTCATTTTAAAATTATTCTATCTTTATATTGAAGAGTTAAAAATAATCTATTGATTTGAAATATTCTTTTATTTTTATTTATTTTTCTTTATTTTCTTTTCTTGAAAATTTCCAAGGACTAAAAGGAGCCTGATCATTATGTTTTAAGAATATTTAGAACGGTAACATGATAAATCAACTCGTATATGCTTGTGAACAAAACCTACAAACTACCAAATAGATGAATTAATGAATTCATTCTCTATTTTACATTTACTTGACAATTATTTGTCTAATAGAATAGTTAGAATTTATCAATGGCTAAATTGTAAAGAGAGTAAATATTTTTTGAAGACGTAAAATAACTATTTTTCTTTAATACTTTAATACTATTTTTCTTTCTTTAATACTTTCTGGAACTAAACATGGCCTAGGTAAAATGATTTGAAGACGTACAAAATTTCAAATTAACTTACTGAAGTAAGCACTTAATCAGACAATAAGGTGCAATTACAAAGAACTGCCAAAATAAAATAAATGAAAAGTGAGCATTTTAAATGTAACAAAAATCAAGTCATAGTAAACAAGAAGAAAAATTAAGGATTTCGAACCTGAAAAGTTAGGGATGCCAATTCAAGGCAGCCATGAATCCCAAGCCCTGTAAGTGAGGTGATCAGCTGGTATTCAGCCAATCTCTACAATATTCAAACATGAAATAAGGCTTTAAGATTGGGAGTTATGGACAGTCAGTTTCATCGAAGTTAATAAGCCGATTCATATGTCCTAATCATCGAAAGGGTTTTCAAGCTGGAAACCAAAAAAATAAAAAATACAAGAAATTGATATGAGAATTTAAACGAACATAGGAGGTGCCGATCAAAATAATAGAAATACCATAGACAAAATAAAAACACAACATTTTGATTCTAAAGTAGGGAAGAGAGGTTTGGGATTTCGAACCCTTAGTTTCGTTAAGTAATCAAGGTGGAAATTAACATCTGGGATATGAGCAATCTTGGCTTGGTCTTCACCTTTTCTATTGATGCATTTATGGAATTTAAGGTTTGAAATCTCTATTCTCTCCTCATTTTCATTATTTTAGAATCAAAATGACGTGTTTTCATTTTGTCTCTAGTATTCTTTTGTATCGCACTTCCTATTCAGGCTTGCAAATCCTCATATCAATTTCTTTGATTTTTTTTTTTTCTAGATTCACCACATGTTCTATGGGTACTGCTAGTACACATTCCCATTAAAACCAAAATCCTACAAGCCTCGAGCTTTTAGGAAAGCAGTCGCTAATATGGTATTAGAGCCCGACGGTAAAAGGTCCCGGGTTTGAAATCCACATCTTTGTAATTTATTTCCCATTTGTTTATTATTTGAAAGTCCATGGAGGGGATCTTATTGTGTTTATTTAACTCTCCACATGAGGTTATGGGGTTACACGTGAAGAGTTTGAGCTTTGAGGAGAGTTTGTTGTTTAACAAGTATTAAACGAATCAGTTTACTTTGAGTGCTACATTCTGAGAGTTCAAGGAAGTACTGAGGTTTGGTATTATAACTCTCAATCTTAATAAATGTTGTTTTGTGTTTGGAATGTTACTTCACTTGATGAATACCATCTCCTCAATTTCAAGGGATTGGAGGGAAGTCATAAGGAAATAGAGGAAATGAAGGCACAAACAGAGGCAACTCTGAAGAGGGCAGAGATAGCAGAGGCAGCAAAGAGAGCAATGGAGGGAGAGCTCCAAAAATAAAAAGTGCGAGATCAAAAGAAGGCAGCAGAAGCAACAGCGTGGATTCTAGCAAAAACGGGGAAGGAATCACAGTCATCCCCATGCCATTATAGGATTCAAAAGCAGAACCAATCAACTTAGATGAGTTGGATCATCTTCAGATACTCCTCATTCATGGAATGAAAAATTGTTTTTATTGAAGTTTGTTCAAGATGTTGAATTGCGAAATTGGAAGAAATATCAAAGAGAACATCGGGATGAGTCAATAAAAGCATTAACAATGAGAAGTCGTAGTCAAAATAAGAAATGGGAAACAAGGGGAAATGTGACATCAAAGGGTAGACTGAGAAAAGATGAGTGTGCCTTTTGTCATGAGGAGGGGCATTGAAAGAAAGATTGTCCTAAGTTGAAAAAGAAATATAAGGAAAAGTCTATGTCTGATGCGTGTGTTATTGAGCGTGGAGGTGACTCTAGTTGTAACGCCCCGTTCCGAGAGGGTGTACGGTATCGCGGTAATCATAAAGTACGATTCAGACACTAAAAGATTTTTGAAGGCTATGTAGTATTATTGAAAGTTGTTATTAAGGATGAAATTATAAAGTTTTCAAAGCACTATTACAGACTTTTGCAATTAAGGAAAGCCGGAGGGGAAGAAAGTACAAATTATGGAATTTCAAAAGAATAATAATAATAATAAATTACCAAATCGCCCATGGGGCCTGTAAAATTCTCAGATCCTGATGATCAGCAACTGAACGCGTCATAAGTCTGCCCCGTGAAATCTAAGAACTCCAGAAAGTTTCAAGAATTTCGAGACAAATGGAATATTTTACGACTTTAGGCGACGTTTAGAGGAATCCAAACTGATTTTAGGAAAATCTCAAAATTAAGAATATTTAAAGAATATTCAATTGTGATAATCAAATCAAACCGACAAAATAAATTGTTTCCTTATCGAAACGATCGAGAAATGAAAGAAAAATGGGACATGTGGGTCCCACTTAAAAAAAAAAACATAAAAGTCAAATGTACAGAGGGACGAACAATGACGGAGAGGCAAAAGAAGATTTTAATTTTTTTTTTCTATTTATTTCATTCTCAGATTTACGGAAATATGACCGTCCGAATTTGTCGGGCTAAGAACGAAAAGTGCTCTACGCGACGAGGGCTACGTGTGGTTACCAAAAACACGGGATTTTGCCAAGAATTCAGGTAATAATTCGAAAAATCCTAATTTTTGGTTTTTCTCAGATTTACGACGTTCTAACCGTCAGAATTTTTCGGACTAATAAGCAGGTTACTCTACACGACGAGCTAATACAGGTACCGAAATCACGGATTTCCCGCCTGATTCCACGTGAAATAGTGAATACGCATGAACACGTGACATAAAACAGTGAATAATGATAAAATAGTGAATACGATGAATACGATAAATACTATTATGAATAGTGCATAGTGAATAAGCTTAATAATACTATGAATAGGGAATAATGATATAAATAGTGAATACGTATGAATAGTGCTATGAATAGAAGTACGCTGTTTTACGTTTATACGCATAATGCATTAATGTTTCACCGTATTCGTTGGAAATACAGAGTGCTAGTGCCAAAGGCGAAAAGTTGTGGAGTCGTGGCTCAAGTTTAGTAGTTAAATGTGAGTACTCAAAATCATTTTCTAAAACGAAGCGTTTAAATTACAGTTTGTAAAGTGCTTTGAAATATAAATTTATAAAGCATTTTTTACCTCCCATTCATATACTCAAGAGAAAAGCCTTATTTCTGAAGATTTAAACAGCTTCATTTCCTGGCTTAGCAAAACCCCCAGATGGCACACTCCTCGCCTCCTGGGCCGATGTATTTTGATTGTGTACGGCAATACATGAGATACATGACTAACTTATGTTACCCTGGTCGGCAATTGGGGCTAGGATCTAGTATATATTTATATAGTGAGTCACCCGCATTCTGGTATATAGTTGGCCACAATGACTTAGTACATAGCGATGAGGTGTTGTCTGAAAGGTTCCATCACCGAGCATTTTGGTTCCGAGGTTCCACATTATGCTATATAGATCCCAAGCCAGTTCACCGGACTATCTTAGCCGTAGTGTTCCGAGGTTCACGCCACTGGCGTCGCTCGCAGGTTCCGTGGCATCACGTGCCTGTGGTATTTCCGTGAAATGGGCCACAAGTGGTTGGTACTTGATTTTACAATATAGCACTTTCGTGATATTAACTAATTACCAAAATAAATTTTTCAAGCAAAGATAAATAGTTTTTAGAACAGCTTTTCAATAAAGAGAATTAGTTTTTCGTAATCGTTTTCAATAGTAGAAACAAGCCAGCAAAGATAAATAGTTTCGCACGCTTAAAATGGTTTTCATAGCAAAACTCGCTTCATAAATGCTTTTTTACAACCATTTCGCATGCATTTTAATATCGGGAGTGCACAAACAAAGCAGATGCAACATTTAGAACTTATAGACTTCCACGAGCCGCTTGCTCACAGCTGCTTTTAAAAATAATTTTTCAAAAGTGTGTTGAAGCCCAAAGACTTTTCCATATGATCCCCGCCCTGCAGACGTTGTATTGTGATTATATATAAAGAGGCGGTAAAGTAAAAGTAGTAAAAGTTAAATGTGACATTTTGTATATGTAAATATCTTTGTAAATATGCATGGATGGTTTGAGAAAATGTGGTGCCGCATTGAAATTATGTTGATCGATTCTTTATCTTATTTTGATGAGGACCAGAGGTCCTTTATGATTATAGTTGGATTTTGGAAAATATTGGGAGTGTATTTTTTTTATATACAGGTGATTTTGTATTTCGGGCTTGACCACCGTGCAGTCGTTATGCTGCCAGATTTTCGTTAAATCTAAAGGTGTGATTTTGATAGAAAGGAAAATTGCAACCCACGCTTTTCCAAATAATAGCTTTCAGCGCTTTTAACGGATTAGCTTCATGGTAACTTATCGCCAGCACTTGGCTGAGGGTACTGTGGAGCTGCTTGCATTTTCCATTACTAGGAAGGGGTCTGGCAAGTTGGTATCGTATGGGCTTTAGGTGACAGCCGGCTGTTTTTCGCTTTCTTACAAAGATTTTATATAATTTTTTTATATAATGATTTTTCTATTGCAACCTATATTGTTTTGCTAATCCTTGCATGCATCAAATATTGAAAAGTGTCTTTGAATCTTTTAATCTTGAAATTCACAACATTATGTCTGGACGAGGTCGTAGAGGCTCCATCTACCTAAGACTTCCCGCATTCCAGGCACCACCGCAGAGATATGTCGAGCACACCTCAGTCTAAGACGCCTAAATGAATTCAGCCCCACAGAATCCATCGAGGGCCGCACTCCAGTGGCGGTACCTTGATCATGATTCAGTTATACAGATTGTTACATCACCCACCCGCCGTATTAACGGAATCCCTGCATATGTAGGGGCATGATAGAACGCGCTCTAAAATTAGGGGCTAAAACTTATGATGGTACCGGCAACACAGAGGCAGGGTACTAATGGTTAGATAGGGTTAGCGTTATAGCTATTATATGGTGACGTAGACATGAGGTCTTTCCACCATAATTACCGGAAAAAGGTGACGTGGACACGAGGTCCTTCCATCGGCACGATAGAGACAATGTGTTTCCCGTGGTTTTACAGATACAAAGAAAGCAAAGCAAAAGAATTTTATGAAAAGTTCGAGGCCGCACTTCCTAAAGGTAGAAAGGACGCTTTAGTTCTAGCCTGTGGCAACGCTGTGATAGTGTTGAAAAGGTGTTCTACATTAGTCACCGTGCACCGGGCCGCCTAGTAGAAAGAAAGGAAAAGAAGTGGACCAAATGGCAGAGCTCGTGGACGAGGAGTAAAGATCTAACCAAGGATCCGTATCGATCACCAAAGAATTTCGTGGAGGCAGATCTCGGATCATCTTTCCATTGTGCCTACATGCCGAGGAGGCATCTCGAGAGTGCAGATGAATACGACAGGATGTTTCTATCATGCAAGTGTGAAGGTCACTTTATCCCGAACCGTTCACAGATAGAGTTTCAGACCGAGGTAGGTATACAAGAAGATTCTACCCTGTGCACTACGGTCTCCAATAGTCGGTAGGGTGGTTCAAGCAAAGGTGGCAAGACAAAGACCGGTAGAGGTCACGGTAGGGTGCAGTGAGGCAAGAGGTAGTACCCTCGATTGGTCAGATACGCAGTGGTACTCAGATCGCTCGGTGCATTTCAACACAATAGAGCACAAACACGGACGTGATTATCGGTATGATTTCGCCTTATGATCATGATGCATATGCATCAGGCCCAGGAGCTACTCATTCATTTATTTCAAAAGATCATTCACCTGGTAGAGTTACCGTATAGAGTCCTGCTATAGATGGTCGTGTGATGGTGGTTTCGTGACTCCAATGGGGATACTATGATATCCGGTGCTGATGGCCTGTGCAGCGCATCGTGATCCGTAATAAGGATTTTCCAGTTAGACTGATAAAGCAGCCAGTATCCATGATTTCGATATAGTCTTGGGTATGGACCGTTATCCAAGCATAGAGTCACCTTAGAGCTGCTAAGTAAGAAAGAAGTAAGATTGGTCCGTCCGTAGGAACCAAACATGATATTTCCTTGAATCAAGAGAGATCGCCTCCTAGTCCTATTAATGCCACGACCATCGAAAAATGCTTCGTAAAGGTTACCAAGGTTATTTGGCATTCAGAGGGATAGGAGACAAGAGGACACGACTCGGAAGATATCTGGTTAGCCAAAAAGAGTTTCCAGATGTCTTCAGATGATATTTTGTGCTTCACCCCTGGACAGAGCAATCAGTTTGTTATCAATTGATTCCAGGACCGAGCCAATATCCATTTCTCCATACATAAACGGCCCTAAAGCAGTTGAGAATCAAGGCACAATTGAAGGAATTGCTAAAACAAGGGCTTCATCGACCTAGTACCTCTCCTGGGAGCTCCGCCTCTCTCGTAGAAGAAAGATGGAAGCTACGTTGTGTTAGACTTATAAACAAATTGGAATCGAAATGACAATACGTTAACCGCATCCGCCCACGCATAGATGAGTTATTTGACCAATTGCGGATCTCGGTATATTCTAAGATCGACCTAAGGTCGCTACCACATTGAAGGTTCGAGAATGATGTTTCTAAGATCGCTTTTAGACGAGATACGGTCACTACGAAGTCTTAGTATGCCATTCGGATTGACTTAATGCCTCAATATGTCATGATCACGAATTGTGGTATTCAAATTCAGATGATAAGTTTAGATCAGATTCATTGATGACATTCTAGTGTACTCAGGCAGTCCAGAGGACCATGCAGAGCATCTCCGGACAGTATTGCAGATTCTTAGAGAGCGTTAGTTATACGCTAAATTTAGTAAGTGCGCCTTGCTGGACAGCAGCTTTCTGGTCATGTCATTTCGTAGAAGGCATTATCGCGGGATCCTCGAAGATCGGCTGGCAGTGAATCGAAGCCGCCACGAATGTTTCAAGTTCGTAGTTTCCTTTGATCAAGTGTGTTATTAGGAAATTTGTTAAGGGATTTTCGAAAATAGCAATCCCATTGACCAATCTATTGGAAAAAGGGATCAAATTCGAAAGTGGTCATACCCGCCACATAGCTTCGAGGAGCCGGTGCGTAGGATTAACGACAAATTTCAAGAGGTTAGCATTACCGTCAGGAAAGGACGGTTATGTGGTATACAATGATGCTTCCATACAAGGGTTAGGGTGCCTTTGTGCAGAATTGTAGAGTGATAGCTTATGTTTCCTGGCCGGGCTTAAAGAAGCACGAGCGTAACTACCCGACCATTATTTAACTAAGAAGCAGTGGGTTTTTTGCTTCTAAAGATCCGGGAGACATTATCTATACGGTGTTCTCGGGTCGATATTCACCATCATAAGAGCTCCCGCAGATATCTTCACTGTAAAGAGCTTAACTTAAGGCAACGCTTTCTGGTTGAGTTGATTAAGGATTATGATTGCACGAGAGTACCATCCCGGGAAGGCTAATGTAGTGGTCGATGCCTAGTTTCGGAAACCGTAGGGTTCATGCTTATCCTACAGACAAAGATATATCTCCCATTGTTGATAGAGCTGGTAGATCTTGGAGTTCAATTCGTAAAGTGAAATGATACAGTGGACACTGTGTTGGTAACATTTTATGTTCGCCTCTGATCGATCAAGGAAGGTCAGCTGTGTTTCGTAGATGATTGCTGAGGGCGTAGATTTGAGGGGTGGTAAAGGTGAAACCAGAGTTTCATATCAAAGACATGGAGAACAGTTAAAGGAGTCGAATGTGTGTACCGAAATAGATGAACTAAAAGGGAAATCATGGAAGAGACTCACTTCAAGATATGTCATGCACCCGTAGCACTAAGATGTATAATACTCTAAGGGAGCATTATCGTGGAAAGGCATGAAAAGGAAATTGCAGATTATCCAAATGCCTAACTCCGTTTAGGTAAAGGCAGAGGCACCGTATTCAAGAGAGTATGATACAATTTCTTCCGATTCTCAGATTAATGATAAGCATTACTACTGATTTTGTTATCGGCCCGAACTCTGAGACAACATCGTTGGCGCCGGGTGATAGCAAGGATAGACTAACGAACCGCCATGATTTTCTCCCGGGGCTTAGTAATGATGAATCGCTGACAAGTTGGCTCAATTATATGTGGAGGAGATAGTTAGATTACATGGTGTTCCTATATCGATAGTCTCAAATCGAGACCCCTGATTCACATCCGCATTTTGGTCCACTTTTACAAGATGCCATGGGGACTGACAAGACTTAGCACGCCTTTCCATCCTCGGGATCGACGGTCACAAAAGCAGAGAACCATTCAGATGCTAGAGGATATGCTTAGAGCATGCGTGATGTGAGTTTAAGGAAGTCGATACTCATTTATCTCCGATGGAGTTCGCCTACAACAACAAAGCTTATCAATCCAAGATAAAAAGGTCTATCTAAGCATTGTATGGCCGGAAGTGTCGTACTCCCGTATGCTGGAATGAAGTAGGAGAGAGGAGACCGACAGCCCAAAGTTAAGACAGACACCTTTAAATAAGATCCAGATTGTCCTGAGAGACGCACTCCAAGCCAGTGACGTATTTAGTGCTGATGCGACAAACGCCCATAGCATCTATAGCTTTAAGGCGGCGATAGTGGTCCCGTCCCAAAGTTTCCTCGAAAGGTGTCCTCGATTCGAAGACGAGGAAAGTTGGAGTCTCGGATAAGGCCATATGAGATTATTGCTAGAGTGGGACCAAGAGGGCATATGATTAGACCTTCCTCCGCAGTTGTCTAAGGTCTATACATGCTTCATGTATCCATGCTCCGTAAGTATATTCCATCCTTCCCATACTCCGTGAGATCACCAAAAAGAGGAACTAAAGGATAATTCGACCTATAAGGAGCAGCCACGTATAGTAGATCGCAGAGTAGATTTTGAATAAGGTCATTCCGTTTAGTCAAAGTTTTAGCTGTAATCATGGATTAAAGAGCTACATCGAGTTGGGGAGGCTTGTATGCTGCCAGCTCAATATCCCCGCTGTTTTCAGATTAAGGTATCATCTTTTATAGCATTATTCATTTTGAGCGACAAAATGTTCTAGCTATAAGAGTGATTCAGAACGCCCCATTCCGAGAGAGCAGCCAGACAGACGCAACCGTAGGTCAGATTCAGACAATTCAAAAGATTTTTTAGCCGCCACGTAAGATATCGAAAGTTTTGCACAAGTGAGGATTTAAATCAGAAAAGTTTTCAAGACCACAGACTTTCAGAATTACGAAAAGTGAGTGAAAGACAAATTACTAATTTCAAAAGAATAATAATAATAATAATCACAAATCGCTCGCGAAACTCCGAAAAATTCCTCTGATCTCTGAATGCATTTAAACTGAACGCCGTTGCTTCGTCTCGCTAAATCTAAGAACCTGCGAAGTTTCGTTAAATCTCGAGACAATGGAATATTTCCATTTAATTTTCTGCGATGCGCTTAAAGTTAATCCAAAACTGATTTAAAATCTCAAAATTCAAGAAGATGAAAAGTTAATATCCACTAAGGAGAACGAAATCAAACCGACAAAATAAATCGCTTCTACGAAACAAATCGAGAACGAGAGTTAAAACTGGACATGTGGGTCCCACTTAAAAAAAAACATAAAAGTCAAATGGACAGAGGGACAAACAATGACGGAGAGGAGAAAGAAGATTTTAATTTTTTTTCTCTATTTATTTCTTCTCGCATTTACTAAATCGACCGTCTAATTCATCTAAAGCCAAGAACGGTCATTTACGCGACGGAGTGCTACACTACGCACTAAAACACGGATTTTCCTCCGGAGAATTCGTAAAAATCAAAAATCCTAATTTTTTGGCTTTTTCTCGACGCATTTACATTCTAATACCATAATTTTCTGGACGTATCAGCTTAAAGCTTTTCCCACGCCGACGGTTACGCGTGGGCACTAAATCACTGTGGATTTCGCAGGATTTCCACGCGAATAGTCAATACGTATTTAATACAAGAGGTATAATACGATAAATAATGGCGAATAAATAAGATATGAATAGTGAATAGTGCATAGTAAATAGTGCATAGTGAATAGTGAATAGTACTATGAATAGTGAATACGTGATTAATAGTACTCATGAATAGTGAAGATATTTAAGTTTTACGCTATAATGCGACACGACACGTTTTCAGATTCGTCGAAACAGATAAGTGCTAAATTCCAGCTACGAGAAAAGCTCGCTTAGCCGCAGCCAAGTTTAGCAAGCGTGGGTGCGTGAGTACTTAAAATCGTCTCTCAAACGAAGTCGCTTAAATTACGTTTGAAAGCTGGCTGCAAATATAAATTTATAAAGCATTTTTTTACCTCCCATTTGTTATACCCAGAAAAAAAGTTTGATTTCACATTTAAGAAATGTCATTTCATTTAAGAAACCCCTGTGATGGCACACCCGGGCTTTCTACTTGATGGTGGCTTCTGATTTGCAAGGTAATGTTATGGGATATTATGACTAACTATATCGGGCCTACCGGTAATTGGGCTAGACTAAAGATATATTTATATAGCCGAGCGCCTCCGCATTATCCGGTATATGGTTAGCTACCGACTTAGTACATAAATGATGAGGTGTCAGTCCGAGATTCCATCACCGAGCATTTTGGTTCCGAGGTTCCATTATGTTATATAGATCTCGCCGTGTTCACCGAATCCATCTTAGCCTCGTAAAGGTTCTCGAGGTTCACTACCGATGTCGCATCTCCGGTGCTCTCGCGCATCACGCCTAGGTATTTCAGAACGCCACAGCTGCTGGTACTTGATTTACAAAGATAACACTTCGTGATATTAACCACCATCAAATAGCTTTTAGCAGCGTAAATAGTTTTTAGAACAGCTTTCGCAAGAAAGAGTAATTAGTTTTCGGGAATGTTTTCAAAGAAGGTAAATAAACAGCAGCAGTAAATAGTTTTCGTATCGCCAGCAGTTATAATTAGTTTTCAGAATCGCTTGTTAAGATAAATAGTTTTCGTAATATTTTTCTTAAATGGTTTCATAGCAAACTCGCTTTCTCATAAAATACGATAAACTATTTATATTATTTAATATCAAAGTACAAACAAGAGACAGCGAACATTTAGAACTTATATGACTCACCGAGCCCGCTGGCCACGCTTCTGCTTTTAAAATAAATTTTCAGTGTGTGTTGAAGCTCAAAGACTTTCCAGATCCTCACCCTAGACGCTGCGGTTGTGATTATATATAAGATAAGGTGTAAAGTAAAAGTAGTAAAGTTAAATGCGATACTTTGTATAATGTGAATATCTTTGTGAAATATGCATGCATGGTTTCGAAAACAGTTGTGATGAAATTATGTCGGATTGATTCTTATCTTATATTTTGATGAGACCGAGGTCCTTTATGATTGTGGGCTGGATTTTGGAAAACATTGAGAGGTATTTTATATACGTAATTTTGTATTTCGGTTTGACCAATCGTGCGCCTTTATGTCGCGCATTTCGTTAAATCTAAAGGTGTGATTTCGACAGAAATTAAAATTTTATAACTCAATGCCTAAATACAAGCCAGCAGCTTTAATTCCGCTGGGCTTAGTTTACTATAATTTGTCAATAAATGTAGTCATTGAGGGTACTACGGAGTTTCCTACAGATTTCCCGCTACCAGAAGCTGTGGTCCCGTCACTAGTGATTCTGAGTTCTGTTTAGTTGGTCATCAAATTATTTTTGGTTTTTGATGAATGGATTTTAGATTCGGGTTGTACCTATCATATGCGTCCACATAAGGAGTCATTATTCAAGTTTGAAAAAGTTGATGGTGGAGTTTTTTATATGGGTAGTGGTGATGTTAGCTATATCACTGGGATGGGTTCAATCCGGCTGAGGAATCATGATGGATCAATTAGAGTTTCTCACTAAATGTTCAAGAGGTAAATTCGAAATTGAAAAAGAATCTCATCTTTGTGGGAGCCCTAGAATCTAAAGATCTTGTCGTGATTATTCGAGATGGAATTCTAAATGTCATTTCAAGCACTCTTTTGGTTATGAAAGCCACAAGAAGAAATAACTTGTATTACTATAATGGTAGTATTGTAATTGGAATAGTGACCACGGTTTCTGGTAGTGATGAAGATTTAGAGATTATTAGTTTGTGGCATACACGTTTGGGGCCTTGCAATTGGAGTAGTGAGTAGGTATAAGCATGATCCTGGTAAAGGACATTGGCATGTAGTAAAATGGATTCTATGGCACTTATTGAAAACCGTAGATGTTGGCTTAGTCTTTGAGCGAAATGATACATGTAATCAGTATGTTATTGGCTATGTTAATTCAGATTATGTTGGTGATTTGGATAAACGTCAGTTGACAAGTAGTTATGTGTTTACTCTTGTAGGAGTACCAGTGAGTTGGAAGTCTACTTTATAATCTACAGGTTCTTTGTCTACTACTGAAGTAGAGTACATAAATTAATCAAGGGTGTAAAGGAGGCTATTTGGTTATGAGGGCTATTGGATGAGTTAGGGGTTGGTCTGAAGCAAATCTTTATTTATTCTGACAGTCATAGTGCTATTTGTTTAGCAAAGAATCCAATGTTTCATGTTCAAACGAAGCATATTGATGTTCGCTTTCAATTTGTACGGGAGATTATTAGAGAATGACGAATCTTACTTCAAAAGATTGAGACTGCCGAGAATCCCAGCGATTTGTTGACTAAGGTGGTGATAGCGATCAAGTTCAATCATTGGTTGGACTTGATCAACATTGGGAAGGTTTGATTGCGTCGTTGAACGCATTTGGAGGCGTTGTAGATTTTTTCAAAGAGAAGTTTTGAGATAAGATTGGCATTTTCGTCAAAATTGAAATTTGTTATATTTAATTTGACTTGAGTAGTGTTTTGAAAGGTGTTGTGGATGTGCACCCTGCTGCTGAAGTCCCCTCAAAATGTTTAAAAAAATTATTTCTTTTATAAATGGATTATTATATTTTTTATATGGGATGATTATATTTCATAATGGATAATTATATATTTTTTATAAGAATATTTCGATAATTATTATTTTTATATTAAATTATTCTATAAAAAACAATATTTTTGGTCACTTATTTCTAGAAAATAGTTTTAAAATTATAATAATATTGATTTAATATATTATAAAGCATTTATTATTTATATAATGTGATCATAAAGGCTTTTATACCTCAACGTCTCTCGGCGCTTGCACGCTCTTCCTCATACACATGAAAACGTTTAACCATACGTTTTCACCTTTGGAAACATAGGACTTGACAACAATTATATCTTTAATAAAATAATTAGCCTAATAAAGCTCTTAAACATTCAAAATGCAAGCAGGAAGTAATAAAACCACACATTGATCATAACCATTAGATAGAAATAGCAATTTGCGTAGTTTTCAAGACATGGTTGAGGAGGTAAGAATTGCAAACATGATACCTGAATTTATTAGGAAACTAAAGTTTTGAGCACAATTAAATGCCAATTAGCTGTCTAGAAAAATGTGAATAATTGTGAGCTTTATAAGCAAGGTGAAATCTCCTTGAAAATATTAAAAAAAAATCAAAACATTTCCCAAATTGGAGAACGAAAAAAACTGAAACTAATTGTAGGAGTGAGTAGGAGTTCACACTAACTACATAAACATAGATCAGAAAAGGAATGTAAACATTCCCTTCATATGTGCTTGATGCATAAGAACAAAATGTAAATAAAATACATCATTCTTAGAATATTGATCTTATAGTAATGTCTAAAAAATGAAGTCTTAAATTTAAGAAGAGGGGTTAAGACAATGAATCGGAAGGACATTATAGATGACTTCACAAATTCATAAATACTTTGTTTCCATTTTATGCTCTCAATCCTCTATCTTCCTCGCCTACACTCCAAAGTTGACCATTTCTAAATTGTGTAGTGTTGAATGGTTTTAATGTCCAGTCCGTTTAGCTTCGCCACTAATTCAACATGACCCTTGAGTCTGTGTGAAGCTCCCTGAGCCTGAAAAAATGGAAACAATGTAAGGAAAGAGTTTCTAGGTTCTTGGTTTCAGCCTCTGGAGAACCGTTGTAGCTGCTCTTGTCATTGAAGATGGTTTGATCCTTACAGAAAGAAATCAAGCAACTGATTGTGTGCCTTCTCAAGTGCTTAGCATGAAATTAGCTTGAAATTGAAGATGGGGTGATTGGTGATGGAGTAGCAAAAGATCAAGATCATGAGCTTAAAGCAAAAAATCACAGAAGTTCAATTTCCAGCAAACAAACATAAATTATGGTGTGCTGATAGTCATTGGCTTGGTTCTAGAGCAGGAGCACTTTGAAACATCAGAACTTGAAATGGTTGAAGCCATTGCATTGCTACTGGTGTTAGCTTTGGGAGGAACATTAATTAGTGGGTTGCCCAAGCATGCAATTTCAAACTCCCATGTCAGAGTGACTCCATATGGCTAACTATTGGAAGATGAACTTCCTTTTAACTGAATTCACCATATCAAAGCAAGCTAACCCAATTCGTGATCCTGTCATCCAATAATGACAGTTGAGCTCATGTCTGAAAGTTATAGAGTTCCTGCATGATTTTTGTACGAAGACTTTTTTCTCACATCTTCGCTTGCGACGCACTGCATCATTGGTTTGAGGATCTGACGTGTTGCCCCCGTTCATGAAGATAATTATTCTATTGCAGCAGCTGTTGGGGGTTATAAAGCATGTTTTGTTTCACGCAGCAAAATAGTGGTAAATCATAAGAAAACAAAGTAACACACAGATTTACGTGGTTCGACAATGTGCCTACATCCACGGGAACGACAGCTAAAACTTTCACTATGTCAAATTATAGTTACATAGGAGCCGCATTTTATAACAACCCTGAATATGGCCTACCCCCTATACCATGTATCATACCATATTGTACCAAAGTGGCTTCTCGCCTCGTAACCCCAACCTATTATTTCGTCTCGCCCCAACAAAAGATGATATCCCCAACCCTTCTCCGCTTTCGCTCTCCTTGCTCCACTCCAGCATTAGCCTCTTTTTCTCCATAAATATGAGCCATATGCTACAACAATGCCGTTGTGACTCACTCCATCACTGATACTACTTGAGGATCCTGACAAGAGTTCATGGGAAGTCAAAAGGGCTTTGGCAAACTGATGCTCCTTATTCTATAGGGAATGAATCCATTTATGTTCTTAACTTGATTTGGAGTGGCAAAAACTTCACTTAATTGACTGCCTCTCCAAGCATTGTGCTTATGTCAACCTGTCACAAGATAAGATCCGTGAAGAAATCAGCTTCCAAATGATTTCATTTTTTTAACTGCTTAGGAAGCAGATGCAATGAATGAGGATCGTGTACTTAATGGAGTTCATTGCTTACCTTGTTCCATTCGACAAGGTTCTCAGAAGATTCTCTCTGTCGCTCATTTATTCTCTCTCCTAATTTTCTGAAAGATTGGGAAAGAAAACGATTAAGAAAACTATGGGAAAATTTGCAAAAGTTTTCTTTCAAGACCATAAAGCTTTGTTACCCCTCAGGTGTGAGGTTTGGGATCTGCGGGCGGACCCCATGTCGGCTCCTTGTGTTTCCATTCTAGCCGAGAGCTGCAGCCTTTAGACTATGAAGATGCTTCTCCATTTAGCTCTTGAGAAGCATTAGAATCATCCTCTGAGCTACTGTTACTGCTTCAAGGATTATAAGTGTCTTCTTCGTTGTTACCATTTGGAGAGGGTTTTCGACCCTTTTCTTGACTCAGATATCTCTTTTACTTGTGCTCACTCGCACGGAAAATTACGCTGAACCTTCAAAGATGAATCCACTTCTGGCACTGAGAAAAAGCAACTTACAACTCATCACCGGAAAAGTCCACAATATCCCATGAGAATATGCCTCTTATATTACAACTCTACTTCCCAAATGTTTGCATTATGAAATTATTACAAGAAAAGCAAAAGGGTCAGATCTAGGGATTGATATTACAACTCTAATCTCATGAAAAAAAAAACAAAAGTTCATTTCGATATGAATGTCAACCGCATCACTTTCAAAACAAACTCTCGAGTGAAAGATGAATCGATTACGCTCAAATTGGTTATGATTTAGGCACATGATGCTAATTAATACATCAATCGATGCCTAAACTTCTGAACTTTTTCGGTTACTCAAATTTTATACGAAAATCAGGGGAAACAAAATAAATCGGAAAAAAATGGACCAATAGATTCTATTTGAACCTTTGTGTATGCCAATTTCCAAAGAACTAACAAACATTTTAAGAAATAGGCACAATCAATAAATAAGGAAGCAAGAATAAAAAAGGGAAAACAGAACCTACTGTCGAGGTCCTGAGCTGTTCAAGAACAGAGAGCTGTCCAACCACAATTTCAAACACAACTTCAACCTAGCATTCAAGGAGGGAAAAATGACGAATCGATTCAGAATCTTCTACAGTAAAACTTTAGAAAAGGAAGCGGAGAGGGAAAATTAAAACCTAAGAGTTGCAAAACCAAATCCCTTCTTAGTGAGAGAAAAAAATGGAAAAAGAAATCTCATGCCTCGATCTAAAAAGCTCTTCTCAAATCTCTTCCCAAATAAAAATTTGAAGCCCTAAAAATCAGACAAAGATGTTTAGAAGGGAAGGAAACTGCACAATATCCTAGAGAAAGAATTGACATACCCAGTCATTCCAAATTTCCATCCTCTCTTTTACCCATCCGTGCTCCCTCATCCACATGTTCCCAAGAGATTTTAAAGCCTTGCAAAGGTGCAGACAGTTGTTTGAAACCGTAGCTACAACACATCCATAATTACTGTCTCAAAGGCTAAAATTCAGGCAACTAAGTGTCGAACCTGATCCATAGATCGATGCTTCTCCCTTGGTTGCCGAGGCTGGAATACCAGGCACAACTTCAGGAAACATTTTATGAAGATCCTTCATAGTTCAAACCACAAGCTGGAAGAATATAAAGGGCATGAAAATTCAAGAAACGTGAATGATGAAACTGAAGAAGGGGCCTTTTCTCTGAATTTCTATAAGTTTCTCGAAGGGAAAAAAGAAAAGCAAAGAAAGATGAATTCCTCACTAAGGGAAGTAGAGCCATCACATGGTGGTAAGTCAAGGAGGTCTCGGAAGATCATGATTTTGTTCTGGGAGCTTCATGATCAAAACGAAGTTGCCTGTTGTTCCATATGGCTTCTCTGTCTAGTTGTGCGGGAGGGATTCTTCTAGAACCCAAAACTTTATGAACCTCAATATCATTTCAGACACCAGTTATCTTAGGGAATCCCTTTTAATCACCTTGACAAAATGAGATGGCGCTAGAAATAATATAGAAACAGTGACAGGAAAACACAAAAATCTAAAATTTTACCTTGGAATAGGATGCTCATATATTGCAATCCATTCTTTGATATCTTCCAATATATTGAGAATGCTGCAATATTAGTTTCTTTTCAGCCTGAATAAGGTGCATGGTTGTGGAGCTTCGAGAGTGCTGCATTTCCAGTGCTTAAATGCTTCTTTGGTCTCTTCTATGATAAATGATAGAACTGATTACTAATTCTGACTGCTTGCGCTTGTTTTTTGAAACGCCTGCACGCTGCAATCACTAATCTCAAACCATGAGAAACAAATGAGACAGTGCTTGTATTTTTAGGCACAGGCTGGTGTGGTAATGAGTTTATCTTTTCAATCTGTGAGCCATTTCACTGGAAATATCTTATCTTGGTCTCACTGATAAAAGTAATGACAGAGTTGTAACATAATAAAGATGATGAGTAGAATTAGCAGATTGTGAACTGGGTGTATCAAAATTCAACTTGTGGAATCTTGGGTAGCTCTGATTAATGTTTTTAGTCTTTAGGAATAACTTGGATTAAATATTTCTTCCCTTCAACAAACTTGATGAATGTTAGTCACCAGTGTTATGTTTTTATTAGAAAAAGAATATATCAAATAATCAATAATAATAATAATAAAATTTTTAAATTTTAATCACTCATGTGATCAAATCTTCAAAAAAGTTAAAAACAGACATTTTGAATTATCTAAAAGGAAAAAACCCGGAGAGAAAATGCAATATCCAAACAACTTACGTAAATGAAATTATTGAGCTAGCAAAAAAACATATAATTATATTCTAATAAAATGAACATAATTATATTAGAGCTTCTTGTTTATTCAATATCCATATAATTGATATTGTTAATTATGTTCATTTCACCCGATGTTCATTAGCAACATTAGAGCATTACTATTTATTTAGAGCTGGTATTTCCTCAAACTCTTAGAACGCAAAACCACTTAACAAGTAAAATGATTTAGAAGATGTAAAAATTTTCAAACTTACCAGAGTGAGCATTTAATCAAACAAGTAAGGCGTAAATACAAAGAATTACCAAAAACAAATGAAAAGATAGAATTTTTAATATAAGATGATAAAAATGAAGTCGTGGATAAGGAGAAAAAGATAGGATTTCCGGACCCGAAAGCATTCTGTATTAGGATCAATCTTCATGAACAAATGATATCAATTGTAGGATATGAACAACCTTGGGTTAGTCTTCACGCCTCCCTTTCGCATCTTTACTCTCAGTGCGAAATGATGGAGATCGTTTAGTGTCTGTAGCTTTTTCCTCTTGTCAGTGGAAGGAATGGTAGGTTGTTTATTACACAGTTCGCAGGTTTTGGGAGGGAACATATGTATCTTCAGGCAGATGTCACTAAGGGCAGCCATGAATTCACAAGCCCTGTAAGAGAGGTGAGGATATCATCATAGCAGTAATCCAAAAAATAATAATCATTTAAGATTAGGAGTTATAATATCAGGACCTCAGTATTTCTGAAACTTCTTAGAACGTAGAACCCAAGTAAACTGATTGGTTTAGTCCGCATAGAAAAGGCTTTCTACCTGGAAAATAATTTCAAAGAAATTGATATGAGCATTTAAGCGAACATAGAAGACTAATTACCAGAAACAAAACGAAAAAATGGCAGTTTGACTCAAAAATAATAAAAACAGGAAGAAAGGTTAAAGATTTCAGACCTTCCAACGCATATGTCTATCGATTTGGAAATGAACATCTGAGATATGAGCAATCTTGGATTGGACTTCCCCTGTTTTCATGTTGCATCTTTCCTGGAGGAGTGGATAATCACAGAAATAAAAGCGGTCTTCAGTTTGTTAAGGAACAGGATCTCTTCTGGGAGTGGATGTACTGCAACTGGGGTGCAGTCATAAATAACAAGTTCTCATGAGTAGAGGTTGCCCATCCAGTGTTGTAATGTCTCTCAAACCAGAGCCCTTCACGATGAGAGCTTTGAGAGTGGGAAACATGATTTTCCGAGCGGGCTCTTGCTCCTTTGGGACAGCTATCATACCATCAATTTCCCCGTATCCACAGAGTTTTAATGAAGAAGAAGAAGAAGTAGAGACCAACAACATTAACTGCCTCAGTGCTCCTGTTCTTACTCTGCCCAAGCTAAGCACCTGTGTGACGAGTTAATGAAGCTGCATTGGAAGGATGCCAAGTTAGAGCAATCTATGATCCTTAATTCAGAAAAGGCCAAATATTTACCTTTTTGTTTTTTTTCAATTCTTTAATGTTTTTATCTATTAAGGAAAAAGCTAGATATTTCAATAAGAGAAAAACCATGTATTTTATTATTCAATCAAACTCTCTTCATTCTGCTTTCATGCTAATTAAATCAAAGTACATGTATTTTTAAATTTTTTATTTAAAAATTGTTTTCTCAAATGTAGAGAAAAATTAAAAGATTATTAGCAAATTTATTAAGTACTATTCATAACTTCTATTTGTCGCTGTAAAAAACAAAATGACCCCTTTGCAGATTTAGTCAAATCCTCTTCAAGAGAAAGAGAAAAAAATAAAGAAGAAAAGAATCACACCTCATCTCAAAGCTCGACGATCATTTTGCAAACTACATTTTGAAGCTCCTGGTGAAATCGATAATTAAAAGATAAGAGTAAGGATTAGCGAAAGAAAATTGCAACCATCCTGTAGAAAGAATTGCCATACCGGGTTACTTAATTTATTTTCACTCAAGGTGTGAGTGCTCCATTTCAAGAGCTTAAATGTTTTCAATAAAAAGAAAATGTATGCATTGCATTATCAATGATCACAAGCTAGGCTTCCACTAATGCCGGCAGAAGAAAAACACAAATCTCAACCATGAGAAACAAATGAGCATTAAGGCATAACGCTTCAACGCAGGAGCCGGCCTTTACAAGGAATATCTTATCTTGTCCAAACAGATCGTTATAAAATGTTATAATCATTAATTTGAAAATTACAAATAAAGCAAAGATATATTAATAAAATTAATAATAATTAATAGATAAACATTTGAATTTTAGGTTCTTTTTGGTTTCTATTTTTGAAAACTATTTTTCGTTTCTCAAGAACAATGGAGAATACTTAAAACGGATAAACACTTTTTGATCCTCGTTTTTTTTTTGACAAACATAAAATTTAAACAAAAATAGTTTTCAGATAACACTGCGGGTTTCGGGTGGTTTTAAGAAACAGAACCAACATGTCTTTAATCACCAATTGCATCACCCTACTATTATAGTTAAAAAATACATTTTTGAATTATTCTAAAAAAATAAAAATAAAAACTCATAAGAAAAATGTGATATTTACGATTAATGAAATTACTAAGCAAAAGAAAACTGTTAGTAATGAACGTAAACAATATCCAATAGATATTGAATAAAAATGAAGCCATAAGAAATGAGAGGAGCTTTTCAAAAGAAAGAAAGAAAGAAAAAGAAATGAGGATTTAATACTTGAAATGGTTCTCCAGAACCCTTCACCACCAAGTATTTAGCCCTATGTATTCTTGGGTGAGTTAGTTTTTGCCTGTTTCATTTTGGGATATAATCAAGGAATTTCTATATGGAAAACATCTCTTCCAAAATGATTTCAGTTCAGTGGAGTCATCACAATTCATCAATGCATTATTGTTGAATTTGACTTTGCATTTATGTTTAATTTTTGAATAGTATCAAGAAAAAAAAATTTACTTATATAAGAAAAATTAATTTTATACTTATTGTTTGTGAAAATATCAAAGAAAAATAAAATATAGTTAATATAAGTAAAAATAATTCATTATTAAATTATTCTATCTTTTTATTTTGAAGAGTTAAAAATAATTTATTGATTTAAAATTTTTTTTTCTTTATTTCTTTTCTTGAAATTTTCCTAGGACCAGTAGCCTCAAGATGTTTTAAGAATATTTAAAACGGTAACATGATGAATCAACTCATATATGCTTGTGAACAAAACCTACAAAACTACAACATAGATGAATTAATGAATTTACTAACACCATTCTCTATTTTACAATTACTTGACAATTATTTCTCTAATAGACCAGTTAGAATTAATCAATGGCTAAATTGGAAGGAGAGTAAATATTTTTTGAAGATGTAAAATAACTATTATTCTTTAATACTTTAACACTATTTTTCTTTTCTTAATACTCTTCGAACTAAACTGCCTAGGTAAACTCCCATTTGAAGACTCGCACAAAATTTCTCTCTAAATTAACTTGACTGTAAGCAAGCACTTAATTAAACAATAAGGTGCAAATACAAAGAACTGCCAAAATAAAATAAATGAAAAGCGAGCATTTAAATGTAACAAAAATCAAGTCATAGAAAACAAGAAGAAAATCGTGGATTTCTTTGACTTAAAGTTAGATGCCAATTAGGGAAGCCATGAATCCCAAGCCCTGCAAGTGAGGTGATCATATTGGTATTCATTAAATTTAATAACATTCCAAACACAAAACAACAATTAAGGTTGGGAGTGATATTATCAGGCCTCAGTACTTCCTCAAGTTAAAAAGATGATTCATGTTCCAAATCAATTGCTTGTTCCTGCTTAGAAACCAAAAAAAATAAAATGTTTTAAAAGAAATTGATATGAGAAATTAAACGAACATAGGAAGTGCCGATCAATATAAAAGAAAATAAGATCAAAGACAAAATGAAAACACATCATTTTAATTCTAAAATAATTAAAATGGGAAGAGAGGTTAGGGATTTCGAACCTTCCATTTCATAGTCTTCAAGGTCGAAATAAACATGTGGGATATGAGCAATCATGGCCCGGTCTTCACCTATTTCCTCATTGTATCTTTGCTCTAGGTGTGGATAATCACATAAATGAAGAGTCTGCAGTGTTTGAAGGGAATAGATTTGTTCCTAAGTAGTGGATGTCACCCTGTGTTAGGCCTGATAAATTAACAAGTGGTCTCAGGGAGTGTGAGGAGAGGTTGCCCATCCAAAGGGGTAATGTTAAACCGCAGCACTTCCAAATGTAGAGAGTTTCGAGAGTGGAAAGATATTGAAGCGGCACCTCCGGGTCGTGGCACCATACCATCGATCTGGCATATATGGAGGGACTTCAATGAAGAGGAAGCAGAGACGAATATTATGTCCCTCAGTACCTCTGCTCTGACTCTTCTCAAGATTAGTTCCTCAAGACTAGTTAATGAAGCCACATTGACCGATCCCAAGAAAGGGCAAACTATGATCCTTCATTCAGAAAGACCATGGGATGAAGGCTATTTCAAGAACGCCAAGTTAGTGCAATTATTTATCACTAATTTGGAAAGAGGAACGCCAAGTTAGTGCAATTATTTATCACTAATTCGGAAAGAGGAGAAGATGAAGGCAATTCCAAAGATGCCAAATTACTGCAATTATGGATCTCTAATTTGGAAAGAGAAGAAGATGAAGGCGGTTTCAAGGATGCCAACTTATTGCAATTATGGATCTCTAATTTGGAAAGAGAAGGAGGAAAATGCAATGATTCCAAATTAAAGCATTCATATATAAAGCTCGAAATAACAAAGCCTGAACCTTGCTCCCGCTGTCCCAAGCCAGAAGCCAACTCATGATCATTCATCATCCAACTTGGAAACTCATTAGCTCCATAACCTTGAATAAACAGCTCCTT
The DNA here is from genome assembly GCA_016808115.1 of Tetrastigma voinierianum. Taxonomy (NCBI): domain Eukaryota; kingdom Viridiplantae; phylum Streptophyta; class Magnoliopsida; order Vitales; family Vitaceae; genus Tetrastigma; species Tetrastigma voinierianum. Next base: position 6,678 of record JAEQBH010009454.1, on the reverse strand, counting down.
CAGTTGTGGATTTGGTCGAAGGCCTTCCATCACCCACTTACCTCCATCCTCCCCCATATCTTGCCTCCCGCGTTCCCATTCCACCGTGTGGACTCAACTGTATTTTCGGTTTTCAAAATATTTCGTGGATCTCAGCTAACATCTCTCGTGATTTTTGAAGATTTTTTATGCATAGCGATCCTCTTAGCGGTGGAGGCTTTCCACCACTCAAGCTCCCAACCCCAGGACTCCACCTCCCTGTGCCATTCCCAACAACAAACAATGGTAGACTTTGAAGTGAAGTCAACTTTCCCATTCCATGTGGCATATGAGTCAAACCAGAACATCCATTATTCTCCAAGTGTCTAAGATTGATTAATTCCCTCATATTTTTTGGAAATTTTTTCAAAATCTTGCAATATTGGAGTTTTAGCGTTTGCAAATTCTTCAACCTTGAAATAGAATTTGGAAGAGTCTCAAAATGGTTCTTGGAAAGATCAAGATACCTTAAATGAATCAAATTGCCTAAACTCTTTGGCACCTTCTTTATTTCCAAATCATTTAAGCTCAATACACGTAAACATGTAACACTTGGAAAAAATGAATTTAAAATTGTATTATCTTCCAAAACATTTGGATAAAGATTCAAAAAAGACCTTATGGGTTTTCCCACCATAGCCTTTGTTTCCATTATAGCCTTCATTTCAAACAACAATGCTATATGACGAGCTTCCCTTGAAATATTACTCACATCATTTCTTACAACAAGAACCTCAGATCCTGCAATTGATTGTGCAAGATCATGTATAAGGTCATGTATTTACAGTAATATAGCTGCAAAATAAGTCTTGTTCTTCCAACAATGAAGCGACAATAATTCCTTGAAATATAGATCTCCTATGTCTTCCAATAGCTCATTCCTATTTGGAGATTGGACGTAACCCTGTGCTATCCATAATTGTACCAAAGACTTTTTCTCAATTTCATAATCCTTGGGAAATAAAGCGCAATATGTAAAACATTGTTTCAAATGTGTTGGCAGATTATCATAACTTAATTTCAGCACACGTAGAACATTGTCATTTCCATATGGAAGTGATAACAGATTTTCATTCTTTTGAATCGACAACCATTTGGACAAGTCTGATTGAAACTGCATTAATGTTCTTCCTAAAGTGTTAATGATGAGTGGAACTCCATTACACATTTGCAATTTCTTTTCAACTTTTATGATCTCTGGATTCTGGTATTCTCCCTGTCCTCAAATCAGACGTCAGAAGAATAATCTCCAAGACTCATATGTCTAGACCTTCCAACTTAATAGGAACAGTATTGCTTCCCATGAATAAAACCTCCAGTATTCGGGTGGTCACTAAATTTGCCTCTAGCACCAACCTTCAATAAAGTTCTCACTCTCTCCCAATTTTCACTTTGATCGTTCCAAACATCATCTAGAACCTTAAGTACATTTTTGACTTATTTCTTCGTGAAACTCATTTTTCAAATCATCCAACGACAGACTTTGTGAATCTTTAGATTTTGCCATCTTTCTTAGCAGCATGTATTCACCAAATCCCTCAACAGAATCATCATCGGAAACACAAACCCATCTCCTAGAATCAAAATGATTTTTCACTCTATCATCATTGAATACAAATTGAGCAAGGGTGGTCTTGCCCAATCCCCCAATACCCACGATAGCAACAATGAAAACATTTTCATTGTTGGGTGACACCAACAAGTCTATAATCTCTTCTTTTTTCACAGTTCTTTGACCAAGACTAATAGATGTGGATGGGGATGAGTGGGTCTGCCTCTCAATAATCTTTCCCCGTGGGTGAATTGTGCTTCTTGGGACAGCATTCAACAGAAAGATATCTTTTTTGATATCATCAAGTGCTTCTTTTATATCATCAACTCTCCCACTAATTTGGAAACGAAATGCAACCTGATTCGAGGATGAGAAGAAGCGACTCACCTTCCTTGCCGGCCCTCCTCGCCGCAACCGATAGGTCGCAAATTCATCCAACAAGTCATCGACATCATACACAACTTCCTTCATCCTCTCCACCCAATCTTTCACAGCATAGCTTTTCTCCAGTTGTTCCTCAGCATCCAGAAGGATAGCCTTGAGGGTTCCCAGCGTCTCCTCCAGCTTTTTCAGCTCCTTTTGAACACCATACATAGATCCAAGTTTTTTAACAACTGAGGATCCTAAGCTGCTCAATACATTCTCTATGATGCTGAATGGAATTTGTTCCTCATTTTTTCAAAACACCAAACTGCACAAGGCCAAGAAAATTGGTAAAATACACAGATAATTGCAAGAGAAAAGAAATATACAACACAGTAAGGTTCTTGATGATGGAACTCACAGACAGTAGGAAAAAGTAATCCAGCTCTGCTCCTGACTTCTCAGTTTGAATGCCCGGCAAATTGTGTGAGATAAAATACAGAACGAAGATGTGATATTTATGGAAGGACAGGATAGGTTAAATCACATGCATGGTACCAATTAGAATTAATTCCAATTATAGTAGAGTTTTGATATAACAAAAAAAATCACTAAGGTATTGTCTTCAAATACATGATTTCATTATTTTTTCTGTTAAAATCATGTTTTAAAGACAGTTTATTACTATCAAATAAGATTGATTAACAAATTTTCTAATTTAATTAAATTTTGAGTTGGAATCCTGATAATATATTTATGTTTTATAGTAAAGCTTTATTATTTTTATAATTCATTTAGAATCAAACGATGATTAATCTGATATGACATAATTAAAAAAGTTTTCCGTACATATACAATCTGCTAAAAACATTTTATGGCCTACCAAGAAAGACACAGTTTCATTATTTTATATTAAAATCCATGCTTCGAACTCACAATTTCACTATTTTACGAATATATGATTTTATTATTTTTTTATTGAAATCTTATCTAGATTGTCGGGGTGTGAGATGTGATACTAGAGTCTAAATGTTATCGTGCAGGAGAAAGGCCAGGGCCCCCCTTCCTATAACAAGCCTATTTCACTATTTACAGATATATGATTTTATTATTTTTATTAAAATCTTATCTAGATTGTCAGAGGTGTGAGATATCCTCTAGAGTCTAAAAGTTACTGCAGTGAGATAGGCCAGGGCCCCTCTTTCTTATAATGTTTCTAAGGTTAGATTTTCTTGATTCTCATGTCACCTAATAATAGACGTGGTGCCTACTGGTGGACCAAGTTGCCATTATAAAAATCAGGTATATTCATTTTAGTGACAATCTCATAACATTTATTTCATGAATTGAATCGTACTTTCAATAATTCAATTTTCTAATTTCTATTTATTTTATCAATTAATACATAAAAAGATAATTTATATGAATAATTCATAATGACCGATTTTTTTTAATTAATCTTATTTATGATTTAATTATAACTAATCCCATATTTCGCGCCTCAGATCCAAACGATCCACTACCGATAACCATCGTTAAAAATGCCATACGCCATTATATAATCATCTCAAAATTCTTTGAATTTTAAAAATTCAATTTAACTCTACAACCTCTCTCTTCACGCGTCATTATTTAATCGCTCACTAAAATTTAATTTTTTTCTGCAATTCAGTTTTAAAAAACTGTTATTCTTCTTCGGGTCATCATCTTGGTCTACTTTAGGTCGTCATTTTGGTTTTTCAACAACCATTTGTGTTTTCTCTTCTGGATTCATTCGCCTTTTTTGTTTTTTTTTTTGGATTCTGGTTCGATATAAATGATCTTTTTCGGACAACCATTTCTCATTCTTATTTTATTTCTGGATCCAAACAAAACTCTAGAAACTTCAGATTTTCATAAATTGTTGATTTTCTAGCATTCCAAATAAAATTATAGATTTTCAAAATATCACAATCAAAACTCTACCACAACTCCACCAAAACTCGTAATTTCAAAACAAACAATCAAATAAAATATGAAAATTTTCTAACAATCCAAACAAAACTCGAGACTTTCATAAACGACAGATTTTCTAGCAAACCAAATAAAATTACTAATTTTCAAAACATCATAATCAAAATTCCATCATAACTCTACCAAAACTAGTAATTTCAAATCAAACATTAAAAAAATATAAAATTTTTCTAGCAATCCAAACAAAACTCTTATTTTCAAAAACTGCAGATTTTCAAAACATCACAATCAAAACTCCACAAAAACTAGTAATTTCAAAACAAACAACAAAAGAAAATATCACAATCAAAAACAGAACAAATGAAAAAAGAAAACTATAGCAAACATAAAGCAAAAAAAAATTTGTAAACAGAACATGAAAGTGAAGATGAAACAAGACAATCAAAACAAAATAGAAAATTCTTCAAGGAGAGAATTTTCTGTTTCAGAAACTCTAGAAAATAAGGCTGAAAATTCAAATATAAAATTTTTGCAATGGAGGGGGAGGAGGAGGTGGTAGAGAACGACAAGGGAGGAGAGAGGGGTGTGGGATAAAATTGATTTTAAAAAAAAATAAAATTACGAGATATTAAATAGCGATAATACTACATTTGAGAGTGATGATCAAATTGATTTTTTTAAAAATAAAAATTACGGCCAATTAGATAAACTTATTATACGACCACATGCATTTATTTTAATTTTTTTAATTGCTAATTATATCTCAAGACCAATACAATATAGGACCCTCCAAATGTAGGACTATTCTTAGTTATAAGTAGGACTAATTAAAGAATATGATAAAACTATGAATTACTTTTATCATTTATTCCTAAAAAAAATTGTTTTTTAACCATATTTATTTATTTGATAACTTAATTTTTATCCTGTCCTTTTCCCATTTTCATCCTAAGTGTATCATATTTTAAAACGTGTGCGTTTGTTGCAAATTTCTTTCCTATTATCTTTAATTTCATTTGTTTCTGTGATTCTATAAAATATCGTTAGGTGAATTTATGCATTCTTTTTTTTTACCATTTCCATTTTAAGATTTTTTATCACTTTCTTAACAATGAGTGTTTTAGAATTTTCCCTTCCTACCTTTTAATCCCTATTTGTTTAGTTAATTAATAAAAACATTATTATATTAAAATCACTAAGGTCTTGTCTTCGAATATGCATTATTTTACATTAAATTGTACTTTAAAGATACAATTGATTATTTTATATTAAAATTCATGTTTTGGAAATATATGCACAATTTCATTATTTTGCTACTTTATTAATTTGCATTTTTCAATCAGAGCACACTTTACATTGTAAGTTCTAAATTTTAAAAAATATTAATTTTAGGACTATATTTTAATAAATATTTTTTATGACAATTTTATTGTGAATGAGATGTCCGACAATAACATATAATGTGGGTGTCAGATGTGACACTATAGTGTAAAAGTAATTGTGGAGGACATAGGCCACCATACAGACACAGTGGGCCCTTCTTCTTATAACAAGTCAAAAGGATTACATTTTTCTTGATTCTCATGTCACCCAACAGAGGTGGCGTGGACTGGAAAATTTCGCTGGTCATTATAAAAGTCAGGGTTGGAAACTCAAATTATCAGTTGACTGATATAATTTATTTAATAAATAAATTATATTCATTTTAGTGACAATCTCATCAGACGCGTTTGTGAAAATTTATCATAGTTTCACACCCACCTTAATTTCTATTTATTTTTTCAATTATAAAAAGTAATTTCTATGAATAATTTATAATTTGATCAATTTTCTTTAATTAGTCATATCTATGATTTAATTATGGATAATCTTACATTTAAGAGGTCCTATATCCGAATGATCCACTATTGATAATGACTGTCTTAGTCAATTAAAAATGTTACGTGTCATTATGTAACTGGTTTCCAAAATTTTTATTTTTATTTTTATTTAAATTCAGTTTGATCTTTACTATATCTCTTTACTTTTCGTCATACGTCATTATTTAATCTATCATCAAAATTTTTATTTATTTATCCTTAAAAATTAAATTTTAAAAAATTGTTCTTCTTCTCCATCGTGGTCTTCTTTAGGTCATCGTTTTAGTCTTCTTCATGTCACTTTCTTGGTTTTTTGACAACCTTTTATGTTTTCTCTTTTGGATTTATTCGCTTTTTTTGTTTTATTTTTTATTTATTCTGGTTCGATGTAAATGGTCTTTTTTGGACAATCATTTTTTGTTCTTGTTCTATCTTTGGATCCAAACAAAACTCCAAAAACTTCAAATTTTCATAAATTATAAATTTTATAACAATACAAATAAAATTACAAATTTTTAAAACTTCACAATCAAAACTCCATCATAAAATATTTTTTATGACACTTTTATTGTGAATGAGATGTCCGACAATAATATATAATGTGGGTGTGAGATGTGACACTAGATTCTAAAAGTAATTGTGGGAGGAGATAGGCCACTACACAGACACAGTGGGCCCTTCTTCTTATAACAAGTCAAAAGGGTACAAAGGAATGACCACCCAATTTAAAGTAACTTTTTGAATATTAATGTTTTGTTTAAAAAACTATTTAATTTTTTTTTTAAAACAATTTGATTTTTACTGGAGTGGAAATTTGTTTTGTAATTTGAATTTTCTAAATTCAATGTATTTTTATATTTATAAATGCATTTAATAAAATATTTATAATAATTCATTTTTTAATTTATTTATATTTCTATCATTATTTTAAAA